>MNCI01034451.1:24313-37232 GCA_015680685.1 Gnetum montanum | reverse complement strand
GTGAAGCAGCCTGTCAAGCTCTCGGCTCAGGGCGGTCCCGTCAACTGTCCTGGAGTGTCCATCTATCTATGGATGTACCTTCATCCTTGGTACAACGATGTCTATAAGTTGAAAAGGATCTACGAAAGCAGAGGAAGGTCCTGCGACCCTTCCGACCAATTAGGCCCACCTAAGTAATAACAGTACAGTCTTGTGCCCTGGTAATAACCCTAGTATCTCCAGCTCCCCGGGGGACTCGGGGTATTATGAAGGGGCCCTAACAAGCACTAGCACTCCTATACTAAACCGGGGTGGCCACCCCGGCCAGGTGGTAAA
This sequence comes from Gnetum montanum, assembly GCA_015680685.1. Taxonomy (NCBI): domain Eukaryota; kingdom Viridiplantae; phylum Streptophyta; class Gnetopsida; order Gnetales; family Gnetaceae; genus Gnetum; species Gnetum montanum. The sequence goes on along the minus strand of MNCI01034451.1, from coordinate 36,917 downwards.
GGTTTGGTTTAGGTTAGCATCCAGCACTGTATAAGAACCTTGAAGTTTCATATACTTTACACCCTCAGGTGGAAGTGTGGAAAGTTTTGATAATATGCTTTTTTACCTTTGGGTGGAAGAGCGGAGTGCCCCAGCGGGAGGTCAGTGTGGGATGGGCTAATCGACTCTGGCCAAACCCCATGGAATCGATTGAACCCACTATATAGAACTTAGTATTGACCAAAGTGACCCCTATCCAAGGTGGTAATTTAATTGAAGGTACGATCATGACTCCCTCTGAAAGATGGACCTTGGTCTATCCATTAAAGAGTATCGATTCGTCCTTCAAGTTGTCACTTTCCTATTCAATCTTCCTCTGTGAGGTTAGGCTCAAAGTCGATGAACCTTATCTCCTACGTGGCACTGGCTATATGCCGAGAATACTTCCCAGGTAAAAGCATCCCTTTTTCTATGGGCACTTGTTCTATGGGCAGGTAAATAGATTTATATGATACATATGAGGTAACCCTAAAGAGATACTATACAAGATTATACTTGTAAATTCAATAATTTGAATGCTGTGCACGTTTCACGGAAACGCTTATTGCCACCTTAGTGGTCGCGGCACACTTCGTTCGTTCCCCTATGGGGCCCTAAGTGCGCGTTTATTGGAAACGCAGCACGGTAACCTCAGTGGTCGCCCGCAGTTACCCTGGTACAAGAATTAGTTAGCTGGGAATCTCCCGTTGGTAAATTCCCATTTCCCGGGTAAATCCCTTGTGAGTTCCTGATGTGTGCGTTTCACGGCAACGCTAATTGTAACCTAAACGCCCTACGTGACCCTAGTCGTTCCCCGGCTAAAGCCTGTGGATCTCCCTAAGGTAAATTCCAGTTTCACGAGGCATAACTCGTGAGTTATGGGTAACTAAATTGGTTCTCCACCCCTAGGGGGCCCTAGGTGCACGTTTCACAGAAACGCTTATTGTAACTTCAGTAGTCGTGGTGCACTTCATTCGTTCCCGCTCAGTATTAGCGGGGTAACTCACTTCGTATGTGTCCCTTCAGGATCTGAAGTGCACGTTTCACGGAAAAGCTTATTGTACCCATCTCTAACAATCTCCTGTTTCTGGTTTAATGGGCTAACTATCTCTGTGAGTGCTGCGTGCGTTTCACGGAAACGCTTGAAGCTACCGCCTACGAATAGGCGGATATTATCCCGTGAACAGCGTTTCACGGTGTCACTCACTTATTGAGTTCCCGCTAAGCGCGTGTCCTGGAGAACGTATAATGACCTAAGTAATGTTTCTCTGCATTTTAAGTAAACGCCTAGAGCAGTAAATATTGTTAATTGCTTATCTTGCAAGTGCGCGTTCCATGGAAACGCTTACTCCAAGCTTACTCCAAAAGTGTTGTTGTGCTGCTCTGTTGCATGGTTGTGTGCGTGTAATGCTTTCTTATGTTTTGTTGTGTTTGTCTAAGGCTGTGCGCTCATTTCCTGAAGGAGCTTATTGTGACCGTGATGGCTCCCCAAGTGTCCTAGGTCGTCTGTACTGGCCACCCCATGTGTCCTAGGTCGTCTGCATTGGTCAATATAACTATCATGAAGTAAACTTGTATTTTGATGATGGGTAATAGTGGCCTCCTGAAATGATATATCTCCGATCCATGACTTCCCCCTGGTACAGTCTGATCCCCCTGTCTATATGGATCATGACCTGTGTATAGTTTGATTACATATAGTAGTATGGTTGAAGTTTGAATATGACTTTAGTAACGCTGTTGGCCTTGTCCTCCATTGTGTCTGCTCTAACCTTGGTAAAGCTATAAATGGTTATTCCCTTTGGTGTTAGGTGGCGTACATTGTCGACCTCCTAAGTGTTAATTTAGTATCTGTAAGAAGTGTGTTTTGTGTGCGTGCCCCTGTGTGCGCGTTTCAGTGAAACGCTAACCGGGGTAACTCGGGGACTCGTTCCCCGCTAAAGCCCTCAAGTGCGCATTATCTAACGCGCGTCCTGAGTGCGCGTGCATCTTGAAAGTATTGTTCTATCCTTGAGAAGCTCCTCTAATGTGTTGCTCAAGTGTTAAATCTGAGTCTGGTATTCTGTATCGTGTAACGTGAAGTGTATGTTGTATGGTTAGTTATAGATGAAAGCGTTGTTGTGTAATTGTTGTGGTTGTCTTCTTTGGCGTGTAACCTACGATCTGTCCTCGCGTATCCAGTTTGTGTGAATGCTTGTATTTTGGTATTGGTGTAAGTGTGTAAGGTGTGTTTCCCGTGGGTAATCTTCGCTTTATCTCTAGCGTGGTCTGCGTGTCTTGCCTCTTTGCTATGGCTCTAGCCCGCTCACGCGGTAATCAATTTGTATGGTTGTGTGCTTAACTATGCATGAGTGTGTGTGTTTGATCTGCCTGTGTTGTTGCTGTGTTCTGTGTGTCTGTGACTCCTTGGGCCCGTGACCGCACTCGGGGGAACTCGGGGACTCGTTCCCCGCGTTACGCCGTCACCTGTTCCAGTAAGAATCGTCCCCTTTGCAATTGGGTCGGTCCGATTCCCGCCCCTCCTGAACCAGCTCTGTAATTGGATCCGTTAATAGAATTGGGCTACTTAGACATCCTAAGTAACGTCCAAGTTGAAGCGTTTTAAAGTGAGCACATCCATAAATAAGTATTGAGGTGGCTAACTGCTCTAAGCGGTGCAAGTGTAGTTTTATTATATAAGTATAGTGGTGTGGTTCCGCAGCGTAACTATTGAAATAGTGTTTTCCTTTATCCGAATGTCCTTCATCCGCCAACTTATATAAAGAAATAGATTATGCAAACTAAGTGGTCCAAGGTCGGGTTTAATTTGAGATACACTTGAATAAAACAATACAAGAAACATTTAAGGAGTTGACGGAACTTAGCTAGGGACAATAACGTAGCGTCTACCTTAGACGCGTGCCCTAGAAACATGCTTTGAACACGCATTCCAGGGGGAAAGCGTTTCAAGGAAACGCAATCATGCTTACTCCCTGATGAAAAGCGTTCTTTACACGACGTCTATGGGGAGGCTTAGACAAGCCTACTGACTTGAGATACACTTTGACGTTACACGCTCCCTAGGGATAACGACGTAGCTGAGAAATGAAATAAATAAGTGTTTACTTGAAACGCTTGTAGGCGCGTGTCCAGGACACGAGACCTTTGGATAAGCATTTACTTGAAATGCCACTATAAGAGAAGCTTGGGCACGGGCACAACACAGATAGGAACAACACTTGGTCAACAATGGTAGACACAGATTTGGTACATCGTAGACGGTAACATTCAGGGGTTGCACAATTACATACGTTATTTGAAATTCACTTGCATGTATCTTCTTGGGGGAGAGCATTCAACACTATCATTTTCGGCATAAGGCCACTATAAAGGATAACATCAATATGGTGGTAAGGATTTGGTCACTCATAGGGAGCAGTTTCCAGCCTTTCCTAAGGCGCCTCAGGCAATGTATGTAGAGTGCCCAATGTCGGAAGGCTCGTTTATTTTATACATTATTTAAGTGGATAGCTTACTTTCGGAGCGAGCAAAAGCGTACTTTGGGGCAAAACCCTGGCTCTGCAGTGTGTTATTTGATTGGTGGGGCATCTTGGATAGGGCTTTAGTCTTTTTTTGTGTTTTCTGAGAGTTGCTACTGCCCGCCATAAGAACAGGGTGAAGTCACAGGTTCACCTCTAGAGGGACGATTTTCTGACTCTATCTATACTCTTTGGACGGAGAGTTCCTTCCGCAGCTTGGCCTCACCTTACCTGAAGGAATTCCTTGGATCTTCGAGCCGATTCTCACGTTTAGGGTGGTCTTTCGTCTTTCGAATTCAAGTGTCGATTGGTTTGTGTGACACCACCTAATTTCACTCCTTTTATGCAGCATTTCGGCTGTAAACTCTATGACCTTTCCCCACACACTGAGGTTTGCTAGTCATCTTCCATTGACGGGTTGACACCTGCCAAGTCCTTTCATTCGACAGAAGTGCGCTTCGGGCGAAACTCCTTGCCCTTTGTTTTGCTAGTGGGCTGGTGCAGAATGAGTCTATAGTTCTGGTCTTGGGAATCTCTTCGTCCCTGTGATGATGGCTACCAGAAGCACCCGTGGGGTAAAGAACGTTAAGATTGGATGGTTATAAAGCCAGTCCAGAAGACCAAGATCTGCACCTTTCAACACTGCCGCCCATCCAACAGGATTGGCCGAAACCAGGCGCATAAAGCGTAGCAGATGAAACCGATTCCCCGACTAGGCACTCAACCAATGCAGAAATGCCCCAATAACTTGAATGGATTGATAGACTGGACCCTTGCCTTCCGACTGAACTGATAGAAGTTGGCTTGAGCTTGAATGAGCGTATCTTACAAAAAAGGTACCCTAGTCGCCCCGGTGGAATGCATTGAAGAAAGGAATCCACTCTCAACCCTTTCATTTTATTGCCATAGAATGGTAAGCCGGTCTTATTCTTTTATACGAGTAAACTACTGCTGCTCCAACTCCTTTAGAAAAAGGTGTTGCATCTCGCCCAACTCCTACAAGGCCCACCACCGAGGGAGAAAGGGAAGTTATCAGCACCGATTGAACGTTAAAACGCCTTATGCTTCGCCAATCTTTATATGCCACGAGGAATCGATCGGTTGAATTCGTTGCAAGCCCATTTTCCGAACCCCCCCCATCATAGTAGGAAACTAAAGAAGCTACTAAGCGAGGAAGCCCGATTTCGAGAGGTTTAGTTAGAGCACTAACTCGGAGACTATTTTCTATCAATAGTGGATAAGAATCGGGTTCATAGAATGGATCAGTTGCCCCAGAAAGAGGTGCCTAAACGGGACTAGGGTTCTTATGAGCAAGTATTGCAGACTGACAGCTTGAAATTCAAGGTAAGCAAAAAAGAGGAGGGCGTTAGCGGGGAACGAGTCCCCGAGTTCCCCCTCGACTGATCGACAGAGGACTTAAACCATGAGTTGGATGCCCTGCCGCCTGTGAGGACTGCTTTCAATCAAAAGGAGATGAGAGATAAGCGACTTGCCTTCCTCAGGATTAGCCATCTTGGATGAATGCCCGGGAGTGTTAAGGGGGACATAGCAAGTAGTTTCAGTGGAAGCGGAAACAGCAGCAAAACCAAAACTCAAAACCAAAATGGATCGTCATCACAAGTATCAAAAAGTGAGCTTAGGGGTTACCTATAACGAGGGAAGCGAAGAGGCTGACTACCGGTGGAACCATCTTCGATACCCTTTTCATGTAAAGGTAGGCCCGAAGGGTCTAAGAAAAGGAAGGTAGCGCTATACTAAGAAGGGGGTTCGTCTGTTTTGAAGTGCCATCTGAGTACTGATATTCAGCCCCTCCTTGGGGTAACCACCACTGGTAGCCCTCCGGTTCCTTAAACATATAAAGATGGGGTTTCCTTAGCTTTAGAAGGTCACCATATTCAAAAAAGCCATAGAGCATAAGCGTTCGTCGCTACTACTTATAGCCATCGCTCGATCCCGGAAGAAAGTAATGATCTTCCGTTATGGAGTGTTGTTTATGTGTTACGAGATGTTGAGGACTACTCCGGCTCCTTTGTCTTTAGGGGAGCTCGATAGTAGGCAATCTATTATAGATTGTATCTATGTTCTTAGTTCTCCTTCTTGGAGAAGAGATGACTAGACTAGAAGACTCAATTCAGCTATTACGTTCGCAAGGGGCAAACGTTTAGGCCTGATCCGTTGTCAATTAAGACCAAGGGGACCTTATATTCATTGCATCGGACAGGGATGTTGAGAGGCCAGACATGATTGCGCCCTTCGACGGGTCATCCGAAAATGTGATGATTTTTGGCGCGGGCAATCATTTGACTCATTCTTTCGAGGGAAGTTTTTTCAGGCGCGTGTGCCTTTCGAAGCACTCTTATAAAGTGCTGATTTCCGATGTGCTTCCAATGTAGAAAGTCGCTCCCAAATGGAAATTTGTGCGGGGATGCTTTTGAGCTGGGAAGCCACATCATACACGGAAGACTTTTGATCCGCCTTTTCAGACTTTGCTTCCGGGGGGCCGGGCCTGATCTTTCTTAAGAGTGTATTTGGCTGCATGTGTCCAATTTCTACGCATTGACTGCTTATTTTAGGTAGGGAGGGATTCACGAGAGCTGGGCACGAGAGTTGGATCTCTATAACCGAAGACGGTGGTGCCCCTAGTATCACTACAGTGGATCCAGAGAAAGGTAAAGAGAAAGGATTTAGTTGGGGAGATGGATTGCGAAAGAACTCATGTGACGGCAAATTGGTGAAGGATGGATAGCCGGGAATGATCACAGGTGTAGGAGTTGGGAAAGAACTCTGATGGGACCTCGGAGGCAAGGTCTCTACGAGACTGGCAGCACTAAGGGACTAATCACGTTCACTTCATCTGATGCTGAAGAAATCAGGTATACTAGGTCTTCTTGTCTCTGGGCATCCTCTATGAGATTCACAGATGCGCTGCTCCCTACTGGTGCACTCACCGAATGTGGCGGGAGAGGTTTTTGGAAAATTGTGTTGGAACTGCTGGGGGATGAATAGACCACTACTTTGCCTTGTTCAATGAGATCTTGGACCGCACGCATGAGAGAAAAGCACCGATCAGTTGTATGGCCCGGACCTTGATGGAATTCACAATGAGCGTTTGGGTTATAGAATAGAACTTGGAAAGAGGATTTGGTGGTGGTCTGGGTGTTAGCAGTGTTAAGAGCCCCCTTTCGACCAAAACTTTGAAAACTTGCCTTCAAGCTTGAAACTTCTTGCCCATCCATCCTGGCTTTCAAATAGGATTTGCGGCATATGACTATTACTGTATAAAAGGAAGCATGGAAAGAGCATTCGATTACTGAACCACTATGGGATCGTCGCTTAGTGCATTGATGCCTGCCTGCCTGCCTTTAATAAGGGCTTTGCCTTTGCAATCATAGGCTGTTGGAAGCTCTCTCTGTCGCAATAAAGGCTGCTACTGCTAGGCTCTTAGATGGGCTTGTTCACGAATCTCCTGCGTCGAGAAGAAGCTGTTTTCGCACCTGATTCAGAATACGCTGCTTGGATCTTTGCACGACTAGGCTCTTGGCCTTCTGCCTGTACTCTTTTTTATGCCTTTTTGCCGTCGATTACGGGATTTCCTGCTTTACTGCGTCGACTCTATGCCTTCCCGGCTTGCTTTCTTGGTGACTCTAACCCGGAGACTTTTTACCTTGATTCTTTCGGTATCGGTATGCCTTCGATGATTACTGCTTTAATGAATACCTTCTCTTCGGCAAGTTAGGAAGCGACGAACTCTTCCCTCACCCGAAGGCGAGCGAGTGCATTACATGGAGTAGGAATTCGGAATAGAATAAGCTGTTGGGAAGAGAATACCACGAATACGCTATTTTGAGGATAAGGATTCGCATGCGGACAATTCGATGAGGACGATTTCTTGCAAAAAGAGAAAAGGGAGAAAGGGATACCAGACGATTGGGGATTGATTAGATGCGGACGATGATTTGGCTTTGAAAGATGAGAAGGACGATTTGAGAGCGAATCCGCCGCCATTAATGAAAATCTCTTGTTACTGTTCTCGAATAGGCTCTTTCGGGTTCAGGTTTGAATGAAGGGCTTTAGCGGGGAACGAGTCCCCGAGTTCCCCCAATTGAATCCACAGCTATTGAATCAGCTGTTGGCATATCAGCTCTTGTGCACTCATAAGCTCTTGGGAGAGTCCAAAGAACTCCATTCTTTTCTTTTGACGAATAAGCTCTTTCCGCTTTTCATTCCTCATGCACTGAGAAGTGGCAACTTTCCTCATGCCAGCGTTCAGTTCAGTTCCTATTGAGGAAGAGATGTCTATTCAAAATCAATTTCTAGAGTCAGATTCATATGGAGTCTATCCCACTACTTGAAGTCCCACGGCTGATGATTCAATTCATCTGCACACCGCTTATGAAACAACAGCTATTTGAACAACGGGTATTCATCCATGAGCTCCTACTACCACTAGCACCGGTTATTCCACATCACCAGGAAGGGAATCAGGTAAGGCAGATTCTAGAACAGCGGTTGATTCAATACTTTTCTTTCTGTGTTCGTGGCTATCTTTACTAGAATGAATGTGCAGTTCAGTTCTAAGCCTTAGGGCAATCAGTTCCTCCCTTTCCTCCCTATGCTCCCCCGGCGCAGGCCTACCACGCTTCGCGCCTATTCTTTCTCTACAGTAAAGGTATCGACAGAAAGAAGTCCCTAGCTTCAGAAGTGGCAGCAGTGCTATCGTATATAAGAGAAAGGCAACTTTTAGGAGTGATCTTTTCACGTTCGGGGATACTGGTACTTTGAACTACTCCACGTAAGTTGAGTAGAAAAAGAAGTTTACTTTTTTGAATCGAGATTCGGTTGGTGTGAGGGCTTTAGCGGGGAACGAGTCCTCGAGTTCCCCCCTACGCCCCTTAGTACAAGTTCTGAATGATCTCTTTATGGTCACAGTTCTGTTTAGACAGCTTTCCCCGGCTAGAATAGCTAATAGGCTACTTCCTTATCTCGATTTCTTTATCTCTGATTTCCCCAAAAATTGATTTCGTTCCTCAAAAGGCTCTCCTCTATAAGGCTTTTAGGCATTAAAGGGAAATATCAAGCGGCTTGCTTTAATATCATAATAGGATGTGACACACTGAGGAATTCCTCGCTGAATGTAGCAACTAACTATAGGTAAGAAGGAAGTGAACATCTTAGAATACGTACAGTCGGTTCTATGCGGTCAGTTAGCTTAGCGAGCGGATCTAATCCCGGTAACTATTACATCAATTAATGGAGGCCTTACGACTGAAAACTTCCACGCCGCTCTCTCCCGACTGCGACTTTTATTGATGAATGAGTCTTATCCCCAGTAAAATCAAATAATACATTCAGGTGCATCTACTTAATGATCTCTTACTCACTGCGTGGTACATTCTTCGTGATACCGCCTACTCTAGCTCCAGTGGCCCTGCCTCCCGCCCCCTCCTTCTCCTTCGGCCTTTTACCTTACTTCCGTTCATTCTCTTACCCTATGTCATCGTCACCCTCTTTTTGAGGTACTAAAGAAAGAATCTCAGACACCCCCCTCCTTCTTCAATTCAATAAAGCAGCTCCTTAGTTCTTATTCTACCGCTTTAGAGTAGCTTTAACACTAAACAAGGAAGAACTATTAGAGAAAGATTCTTGGATAGTGAGTGCACTCAATAGGCTTTTCCCTATACCCCCGAGAGTTACATGGGAATGCTCCAAGGCACGCTCACAGCCTCCAGTGAATGCTCTTTCCTCAGCTTTCAGTCCTGGGAAAGGTCGTCATTTAATAGCAGCTCTTACTCTCCAAGGAATCATGGAATCGAAAGAAGTCTCTTAGTCCTTTATTCCTGTCTTCTCTATTCTACCTAGTTAGGAGCGGGGAATAGAAAAAGAGTCTTACCTTGCCCTACGCCGGCTTAGCCCTTGCCTACTTACTTAGGTCAATCAGTGCCTTCTCTAAGACCTATGGTATACTATTAGTTAACATCTAATACCTCTCTCTCTGCTCTCCTTGCTTTAACTAAGGAACTTCCTTGAAGTATGACTCTAAGAGCTCTACCTCAGAATGAGTTAGATTTCCTGTGCTAGCAAGAAGGAAAAAGAAGGAATGGCGGGATGCTAAAGAGATGGCTATGGCTATGAGACTAGTGCAATCAGGTAATCGACCAAGTAATCCACATACATGATAAAAGAGCATTCCTGCCCTAGTGTACTTATCCACTGGCATTGAAGGAGAAGAATGACAAGGTAGGTAGGTCTGCTTCCACAGTAAGGATTGCCGCTTAGTTCAAGAGCAAACAAGGGACGACTTTGAATGTATAGAATGCACCTTAGCAGGAGACCGACAATAAACCATATCAGAGGTTGTGGGCTACCCTGAAAGGAGTAGCTACCAGTGCAATAGCTTGCTTTTACTAATACTGGACCAACTTCTTTACTCTCCGTGATCGACATCGGAAGAATAAGGGCTTTACGTAGGTGCTTGGGCTAATTGAAGAGAGATTGAAGCCCCCTATGAATTCAATGTGCACGTGGACCTCTCTCTCTCCAGTAGAAGTAGATTGACTCTGCTTCGGGCGAGCGTGATTCAACTCCTTCTCATTCAAGAGGTCGAGATCTCCACCAACCAAGAAAATAGGGGAGTGCATAAAAAGCACCTCATTCATTGATGGGGGAGTCCCCACCGGTCAGCGATTTGGTTTGCTGCATTACACAAGGTGGCACGGACGAGTACTAATTTAATTGGTTACGCAAAAGCCTAACCCAGCTAAGCTAATAAATGCTGCAGAAGAGAGTGGGAGTAGGCTAAAGCCCCTCTTTCTTGAGGTGCACACTCACTTAGGAAGATATGCAAAGGCCTTTTGGATTGAGCATTCTCTCAATGGAGAATGAATAAATGACTTTGATTTGTTTGTACCATTCTGGGGAGCCCCATTGCAGAATTCAGGCCTAGCCATTAACGGAGAATCTATGGGAATGATGGAATCTGTGACTGCATCAGATTCTATTGAAAACGAATCCTAATGATTCATTGGTGGGATGGCGGATCGCCTTATCTTAGTAGGCTCTGTTGCTGAGTATACCTGTTGGAGGCGAAGCTTTAAGTAAGTAGGGGTGAGCAATCATGGTGAATTCGGATGAGGCCTTGGGTAAACTGTCCCGCAGGATGGTGAAAAAAGTGCAAAAGGCGGCCCACCCGAACGGCCTTGTTCTGACTTCAGTATCCGCCTGGGAGGGCTAGAGGAAACCACTCTCCCGGTCGAGTATAAAGCACCCTTCTGGAATCCCCATCAGATGAGAACCTAGTGATGGCCGACTATCCACCTCAGGTGTGTACTCGACATTCAATTCTGTCTGATCGGCAGATGAAGGGAGCATTATGTCTTCAACAATTCGATAATGGAAACGACTTCATGTTCGATACCTAAGTTCTTCAACCTTGGGTGAATTGGCTCAAGCGTGGAGTCAGTACGCTAGTATACTGTCAATTTATGACCTTTCTTATGAGGAGTCACTATCCCTTCCCGTCGTTTGTATGAGCTTGAGTCGTAGAGGACCTTCACGAGGAGTGTAGCTCTTCCTTCCATCCCGCCTGACTACTGAAATTCTATATCCACCTTTCTATCCCTGCCATAAGTGTTCGACCCCTTCTAGTTCAAACCCTACCTCTGAGGGAGCGAAATCTGCTAATGAGTTCGTCGGGGATGATAGGCTTATCGTGGATGATCTAGTATCCGAGTTCCCGTGCTTGGGTATTATCTACTGCTTAATCCTCTGGGAGAAAGAGGCAAGCAATAGGAATAGTTGCCCGTTCTGATGAAATGATTTGATTTATCCGGCTGTAGGGTAGAAAAGTAGAGGAACAGATGTTACCTTGCCATCGGACCTCTCCATGATCATAAGCCCCAATTGAAACCATGAAGCCATCATTGGGCATAGTAGTGCAGGAACCAAATCTCTCCTTTTTATGGGCTGATCATCTGCTACAAATAGTTTTCCCTCTTCTGCTTCATCACGCGATTAGAAGCGAGATTGCCTCCCCGTGACCAGTGCCTGTCATCCCATCCCCTCGTCGAAGTCCATCCCCTCCTCCTCTGGGATTGAATATCCATCCCTTGCCGAAGTATCAGCATCAGAAGAGAGGAAAGAAATAGGATATGGGTGAGCTATGGGGATAAGAGGATGAATCTCATGCTTCGCTAACCATTTCCGCACAACCCTATCTCTATGCTCTGAATGAAATCTTGGATTGATCTCCTCGATTATCTCCTTCTTCGGAGTGGTGAAAAGTTGCTAAGGAAGAAAGAGTGGAATGTGGGGAGGAAGCGATCTCATTCAATCATTTTTTGGGTTGGCGAAGAATCCTTTACAATATTGTAACATCCGTAGGGACCAGTCTTGAAGGATGAAAACAGGTTTATTTCCTTAACAAAGATTTGATTAGGGAATACTAATAGAGAACCTTAACAGGGATTCGATAAACGAAAGTATGTGTACCGTACGGTACAGAGCCAGGGACGAAAGGTCAGAAATTCAAGAACGCATTTGGGTCAAGACTATAACGCGCTATCCGGATTCCCCTACCTCAACACGCTCGCTCGCTTCTCGAGATACTTGATTGGAACATAGGAATAAGGTTCTAATTACACCACTTCGCTGGAAGAACGCTTTGGTATAATCGCCAGGATTTCAATCAAGATGAAATCGGTTAGTTTTGAATGCCTGAAAAAAGACTGTACAAGAAGGTCATATACAAGAAAAAAGAAAAGGTAGAATCAATGTCATAGAAATCAAATACATTAGAATCAGCACCGTCTTACGCCTCCCTTGAGAACCTCACTCTGATTGTGACTGATTGGTCGGAGCCCCACCTGGACTTATCTCTTCTCTGGATGCTCTTCAAGACCTTCCTTCTCTGGCCTGGACAACCCCACATGCATGAAATGGTTGGATCAAGGACGATAGGAGATGGGGAAATAATCCAAATTTGCAAATCCCTATAGACTATCGATGCCCTGCCCAAGAGGAGGTGAATACTGGCTGAATTGGACAAGCGTACGATCAGAGTAAGGATGCTA
>MNCI01034451.1:0-23302 GCA_015680685.1 Gnetum montanum | reverse complement strand
ATATGAACCAAAAGAAAGAGCTTTTTCTTGAACAAGATACGCCCGGCTAACTATCAATTTCATAAGAGAAGAGAGATGGGATCCTAGCGTAGAAAAGAGCTCAAAGGAAGAGAGTGGACATGATCAATAGTAGTAAAGAACTAGAGATGGTACCACTGACTTTACTGTTGATGACGAAAAAGACGCTGTTTATGAAACGTGTCCGATTTGAATGGGTGTCTATGAAGGGAAATTGGCTTTCAACCCGATAAAATGACAAAATGTCACATTTCGATGTCTCGTAGGAAAGGAAATCCAATCTATGCCAAAATTCCCGGGAAAATGAAAGTGTCGATTTCACTTATTAGGAGTAGGAAAAGGTCCCTCGAATGGCATGTTTTTTTAATAGCTTTGACGGAGGAAGGTTTTACCTCGAGAAAGATGGCTCCTAGATGGCTAAACAACAAAGGAGGGAGGGGTTCTAATATGTTACTGTAATGCCACAGCTACTAGTCGGCAGGGATCGAGAAGGCCAAATAGGCTTTTGCTAAAGAGATTATTTGACTGTCGGAAGATGAGTTTGATTTGCATCTTAGAAGTCCAAATTTGGAAACTCAGCTTGTGCTTCGACGCACACTCTTAGGATTGACAGGCCTGTTTTATCCTCTTTTCCGCTTTAGCTGGAGTTTGACTAACCTAGATTTTAGGAATAAATAACCTGACTTTATCGAGAGGGAGAGATAGTTTATGATCGAAGATCACAGACTTTAGGAATGGGGTCAGTGCAAAGCTACAGATGAATGCAATTGACCTTGGAATGTCAAGGTCAATCGTGAAAGCAAAGTGGGTCTAAAGTCTACGCAACTTGTTGACCAATGATAGCTCCACCATTTCATGCACTTCTCTTCGACTCATTAAGTTTTTCCGGGATCCGGGGTTTTTTTCAAGGTGAATTGAACTACTTCATAAGAGAAGCATTGGGATTTCCTTGATTTAAGGGCTTTAGCATCTCATTGCAGAAGCATAAGTTCAATCATTCCTCATTCACTTCGAGCCATAGATGATAGCATCGAGGGATCTGCTCTTATTGCTAGCTCCTTTTTGCTTGGCTGGACGTAGCTTTATGCTCTTGAATCTTCCTATCACTTCCTTTTTCATAAGCGTTGTTTCTCTTTTTGCGATTCCGCTATGGGATCTACAATTCCCTCTTGAAGTTTCGCTCGTCAGTTTCGAGAGTTTAGGGAAAGCAAGTGTTGTGAAGTGATTGACCATATTCCTTTCTTCGCGGCTGGTTCTGAATGCTGGATGATATTATTGTAATGTAAACATTCGATGGGGGAACTCGAGGACTCGTTCCCTGCTAAAGCCCTCACTGCTGTGAGCCTAGTTTTCGCTTCAAGAAATTCCATAAGCTATATTATAGCCATCCATTTATCTTATCTGATTCCGCTACACGCCTCTATGGCTATTAAGGATAAGGAGCTTTGAGTTACCAACGATTGCCTTAAAGTCATCCTCCCTGCCATGGAGAGAAGCTTCAATTTCCACTCGTGAGACTGAGCGAGACTAGGAATGACTAAGTGACCAAGATTGAGGACCTTTCGACGTTGGCGGGCCAACACTCCAACGCTTCCTATCTTTTAAGTCGGTCATCTTCAGAGCAAAGGTTCGAGTCCTTACTTCAAATTATCAATCATATTAATATCACATCCTTCTAGTTGCCATCCCTTACTTCAACCTCAACCCGGACTCAACACAACTCGACACATGCTGACAATGCCACGATTGCCAGAGCTGCCATTGCCATGCCGAACGGGCATGATATAATGCAGTTAACCTACAGTCAACCACAGCAAGTCCGTTAAGGTTGAGGTACTACTCCTTTCCACATAGTAAGTGTGATGTTAGCAACAGTGAACCACATCCAGGGTGTTTCTTCAATATCGAACCCGATGAGCCCCACCATGCGCCATTCCAATACCTAGTCCTAGCCCATCCCCCCCATCCCAAGTCAGATAAATATCACAAATAAGTATACAATGTCTGCTTTAAGCTCCCTTGATAATAGTTTTCTATTTGATGCAGTTGTGCTCGTAGTTATGAATGGTTTTTATGTATGCCAATGACGAAGACACTAGATTAGATATGTTTGGTCTGAAGCATAAGACCCGCCTTGTCTTTATTGAGAATTATCATAATGCTGAGCTAACATTACCTGCATGCTACCTAATTCCTAGGTAACAGATCACCTCGCTCACTGTTACTGCCCCTTCGATGTATTACCATTGCTCCAATGCTCGCAGCAGACGAGGTGGTTCCAATGACGCTTTGTGCTTTCACCCATATACCATAGGGGCACCCTACATCTGTGCCCATTGTCAGCTGCCACCAGATCGCCACCCATCTCCGCCCTTCTTTTCTTGCTATCGTTGGGTCGAGTCCCGTGTAGTATGGGCCATAGCTACTTAGATGTTTCATCCAGGCACTCAAAGAAACGTAGGGATCAATACAATATTCAAAATATGGTCGCCGCCTCGGCAGCATAGAGTGACTGGTTGCGGCGTCGTTTCACTATAAACCCCATTTCCACGTTTCATTCCCATCGCATCATTTTGCCATGATTTTGTTATGATGGCAGTCGGAAAATTAGGAAGTCGGGAGCCGGGGATCCGCTGGGGACCACGAAGCGGGATAATGGTTACCCGAGTTACCCCGATGAGAAATCCCAGGTTTACACATAAGTGTCTGATTGCAACTGGCTCGCAAAAAAGGGCCCGCAAGTAGTACTATCTACCTACCTCCCCAAACACAATATCTTGAGTACCAATGATGGTGACCACATTTGCTGGCATGTGATGTTTGGACATAGAATCCAGTTGGGTACTTTTCACACTATCATTTGAACGGTTCTTTTACTTAGGGCTGAAAGGGCCCACGACACAATGCCACCTAGGGCGAGTTACCATACAGCACATTCGGGTAGACAGGACACTTCTACTACACTTTGTTTATTTACATCCTCATCGCGGGCGCTCATTCCATTGCCTCACGATGGCCAGAGCTCGCATCTCGTCCCACACCTCTAGACGCTCGCATTTTGATTTAGCTTCCCATCGAGTCTTAAGTCTAGTGTGAGGTATTTTGGCCTTCACCATACCCTATCCAATTTCAACATTAGTCCTAAATGAAGGCCTGATTGGTTGCCGCTTACGACCTCCCCTTTCACTTCAAAACCAAGCTCGTGCAATCCTTTGGCGAAGTCGTTCACAGTAGAGGCGCTTTAGCGGGGAACGAGTCC
Source organism: Gnetum montanum (assembly GCA_015680685.1). NCBI lineage: Eukaryota > Viridiplantae > Streptophyta > Gnetopsida > Gnetales > Gnetaceae > Gnetum > Gnetum montanum. Next base: position 20,025 of record MNCI01034451.1, on the reverse strand, counting down.
CCGAGTTCCCCCGTTATCCCCCACCACAATGTCGTCTGCGTAGCGAAGGTATCGTCATCTTTGATTGGCATGATCGTAGTTGTTAAGGTAGAAGTTGAGTAGGATAGGGGATATACCACCGCCTTGAGGGATTCCACGATCCACACAAGTATATTCATTTCCTTCCTTATCAAAGATATGCGTGGTAAGGTATTTGGAAATAAGGTCCTCAACCGATGGAGACATCTGGTATTTACTTAAGCTCGCTCTAATTATGGGGTGGGGTGCCCAGACCGGATCGGGTTAATCGAAGTTTCCCATCATTCAAGATTGAAGCATCCGGAGGGAATCGATTGCTTGCAACCCCTACGTGAAACCAGTCATCACATACGTATTTGAATGGCTCCATACCGATAGCACCAGCCCGAGGCGGACCGAGCGGGGGCTTTAACATTGCGGAAGGTGATTACCGGTAGGATTCTCTTGACCTGGTTGACTCAGTTGATCCACCTGAAGCAGTTGAAGCACTTGATTCAGAGCCAGTTCGAAAACCAGTTCTAGATTATTCTCTAGTCGCCTCTATGTCTCCACGACGATGGAATACATTACGTTGAAGTTTGACGATGTGAACGTATGGGTACTATATGAAGGTCTATGGCGCTAGCAATCGCTTACGCTATGCTACCAGATGCCCTGTTTAAACGACCATTACATGCACTCCTAGCCCAAGTGAAAATGGGAAGCTCAAAAGGCCTTTTCAATAAGGCTCGCATGGGGGCGCTCACCTTTTTTGGCTTCCCTAAAATCGAATATTTTGAAGTTCGTAAAGACCCACCCCTTGTTTCAGTCAGAATGAGTCCCCGAGACCCCGGGACATTGGCTTCCGCCAACAGTGAACTATTAAGGATCGCATCCCACGCATATTCTACATTATAGCCTGCAACTGATTCAGCTTCCGCTTCTGGGAGATCAAAGGGAGCTCGATTAGTTTCTGCTAGACGAGAAATAAAGAACATAACCAATACAGGGAACAAGGGAATACCAAACCATATCTGCTTTTGCGCCATGACAATCTCGCTCGAATTACGGGGACCTACACATATTAGTACAGTATACCGGGGTCCTCGGCCAGAACCACACGTGCAAGTTTCCCTGAATGTGGCTCGTCCGTGCTTTCTTGAAGAGGCTGGGCTGCTTCCTTTTCGGCGCTCGCCCTTTATTTTGATTTATTTATTTAGATGTTGAGGCAAGGCAAGCCCCAGGAAAGTATAGGTTTGCTCCTAGCTCCATCTCGGCCGGCATCCTACTCTCGAGGGGGCGGGGTCCTGGAGCGAACTACTCATTGTTGTGTTGCCCCAATCCAAGGAGGGGATTTGGTGAGGAGCATTGTTTTGAGGGAGGGAAAGCGTGGTTGACAAACCAATCATCGGAGGCGACTGGGCTGGAGTGCTTTCATCAAATGATGCATGTGGGCTGAGCCATTCCCATCCCAAGCGGTGGCTTCGGCCTGGCCCGGTCGGGAAGAGATTCACATAGAGACTACTGCTATCTGGGAATATCTTTCTATGTTAGCTAGCGGGGGCGGGCTTTCCTATGGTAGTCCCGCTGCGGCCTCTGACCGTCCGTCCCGTCTCATCTTGATTTGGCTATACTTGTATGTAGACAGCCATGTTAGCTCCACATGAGAGCCTTTAGAAAAAGGCTAAAAAGGCGCTCATCAGTTAACTCGGCCCCCTTCCTATTTCGCTTTGCCGCCTATTAAAAAACAGAATAGGTCCCGAAAAAGCGGCCCGCCTTTCTCTATACCAGCTGTCGCGCACGAACCAATAGAAAGGATTTCAGCGCCCCTCTCTAGATAAGAAGCAGAACGCGCTATCACCTACAGCCCTTTCCTCTGCCGGGGACTTCCACGAAATGAAAACGGGCGGCATCGTCGTATGCTCCACTTTTTTTGCCCTGGTTTATATCCCGGAGTACTCCTATGGCCGATCTGTCACCCAACCTACTTAAACAACCTAAAGGCTTTTCCCCGTCCCGTTTGGAGAATGACCCCTTATGGCACGGCTTAGTCAGTTATTCTCGCAGTTCAGATAAGATTCGGACCGCCACTTCTCTGAAAGCATGGTTCTTGCCCCCCTCCCCCTTTGAGCTCGTCCATTCGTTGGGTGATCCCTTGCTCTCACGTTCGAGTGTTTGCTCGTCGTTTAGGCCCGTGAGTGAGATTTCTGCTCATTGCAGTCACCTCCGGGGTTATTCGCACCTGGATAGTACCAGGACCCTTGTGCTCCGGCCCTTGATCAGATAAAGCTGCCCGCCCTATGACCCACAACTCAAAATGAGCCTTGCGACGAGACGCGGACATTCCCCATGCTGCGGTTCCCTCCGGTCCGTTCCCGGGTTGGGTTAGGGGAACATCCGAGCGATTGCCTTCGCGGATCCAAACTTCACAAGGCGCACAATAAGAATAAGACCAATAGAAACTATCTTCATAAGAGACCATTTGAGCTGCAGATCGTAATGCTCCTAGAAAGGCATATTTCAAATATAGAGGAGTGAAAGTTCCCAACAATCAAGAGTTGATCATATCCTTCTATGAACCGTACGAGCACGTCCTCTGTCACCCCCCACCACGCTTACGGCTCTATACCCTAACCCAACTTGCTCTGGCCCCGGGGCCTTCCTTTCTATTCCTCGGTAAGCGGACCGTCGGAGCATGGGGGGGCGGTATCTGCTTTTGACTGATAGAAAGCATCTCTGTCCCTCTTGACCGAACTCGCCAAAAAAATCAAAATAGCCAAATTCTTGCTAGGAGAGTAGCATCGGAGACATCTTTATCTAAGGAGGAGGCTTCGTCGCCCGGCTCCTCATAAATGATGTTAGGATCGGCCAGCTCATCCTCGGAATCTGAAAAGAAAATAGAGACAGAACGGAATCACTTTATTTCAGTGACATATCACAATGTTCAAACTGAATAGGATTTGAAGAGCTGTCACGATCATTCACATAAATTTCAGAAGGCAGCAAGGGCGCGGAAGCTACCATTTCTAGAATGCAAGCAAGCTAGCTTGCTTACTCTCCTAGTAGCGTACGTTGGCGGCAAGGAAGGAAGCAAAAACAAACTAGACTATACTAGTAAAGAGGCATTCAGGAAGCGACTAGTCGCCTCTGGCGAAGCTTAACGAAGGCCGACCACTACATAGAGAGATCCATATACCAGTCATGAGCGATAGCAAAGCCTAGAAAGGCGGAAGCAGTAGCTTCTAGGATGAAGCCAAGCCGATACGATAGGCGGGCGAAGGGCTAAGCCACTAATGTCGTGGCGAAGAAGGCCTACTATACGTATACTGTGGATTAGTCACCAGTGAAATACTAAAGAAAACCAATTTCAGTGAACTATTGAAGCTATCAGTGTGATTGATCAGAAAAGTATCAAGGGCTTTCGGTAGACTTCTTTCATTTCCGAATTAGCTTGCGACAAGTCCTAGCATTAGTATGAGTTCGTTGACCGCGTACGGGCGATCCGTCTTGATGATGAATTCCACGATAACAAGAAATAGAAATTAATTGTTCGATGTCTGCTCGTTCTCCCCTCTTCAATTCCCAATGAACAACATGATCTTGACTTATCATTTCTTAAATTTGGTCGATCTGATACTTAGTTAATTCTTTTATCTTTATGTTCCCACTGATACCTAATCAATAACGAACCTGAATGGCTTTTTTGGGTCCAATTCCATCAATTTTGGTTGAGGGAGAAGCGGGGAACGAGCGAAGTGAGTTACCTTGCGAAGCGGTTTTGTTCTCCTTAGGGAGAGGAACCGCGACTACTGAGGTTACAAAAAGCGTTTCCGTGAAACGCGCACTTAGGGAATGAACACACTTTTTGTCGGCCCCACGTGAGCGGGGAACGAGTCCCCGAGTTACCCCCTTTAGACTCTTCCAGGGGAAGATCGTTTACATAAGCCTTAGGAAGTCCCTTATGCTAACATGACACACTTAGGGGAAAACGTTGCACGCAACCTTAGAATACGTGTTCACCAGCAACGCAACCTAGTAACCGGGGAAGGACATGACACTGTGGGATGTTTCTTTGAAACTTTGCTAATTCCAATAGTCTCCGCTAATTCCAGTAGAACTAGAGCCAGGAGGGAGGGACTACGGAAAAGGACAGCGACTTAGTTAATAACGGCCTAGTCTTACGGGTCCTAAGGTGGACGAAGGCCACCGACGTTAGCTACCTAACGCACTATAGAAGGATATTTGATACAGCTCATCCTAAAGGAGCGCTCAGCGTTTCTTGAAACGCTACCAGCGTTTAGATAAACGTCATAAGAAATGCTCCCTTGGGAGAAGGACGAACACTGGGAATAAGCGTTTCCTTGAAACGCACACTTGTCGAGGCGCGTGAGTGGGGAACGAGTCCCCGAGTTCCCCCATTTCTGTGAAACGCTGCCTTTGGATAAGCGTCGTAAGAAATGCTACCTTAGGATACATGTCACCTTAGGATAAGCGTAGAAACCTGCCATGGGCTCGATATCATTTACTTACGTAGACCACCCGCAAGGACACACCAAGGGGAAGAGCCTTACTTAGGGGTATAACGATCTCGTTATATGCTACGGGGACGCCGGTAGAATGTTAGCCACCAATTTAAGTCTTCGTATATGTTATCACTCAGGGCTTAGAAAGCAGATTGCATTACATTAGTTTGTTATTGCCGTTGCACTAAGCCACTTAAGATACTCACTTGCATGATCCACATCACTATACTTATATACATAATCAAACTACACTTTCCATGCTTAGAGGGATTAACAACGGAACTTTGATACATCTTAGAGGAAGCGTTTCAATGCTTCCACTTAGACGTTACTTAGGAAGCCATAGTACAACCTTGATTCTTTGACCTGGGAATAGCAGCCCTAGAGAGCGAAATAGAACCGTTACATGAGGGACGGGATCTGTTCGGACCAATTGATCAGGGGCGGGACCTTGACAGTAACAGGTTATTGCGAGCGGTACCGGTAACGAACAGGAGGCCAACTACACACAGGACACAACTATTACACAGGCGTAGGCTACACGAAGCACACGCATAGTCTTACAGGGAGCAGGGGAATAGGGTAGCTACACGAGCTGGCTAGAGCCATAACAGAGAGCCAGTACAAGCAGAACCCACATTAGATACATAAGAAAACTACGATCACCTATGGGGAACACTCGTACATTACGCACAGGCTTCGAACCAAAGGTACATGCATTCAAACGACGGGGACCTGTCTCCGCTAGGGAGGCTCGTAGGTTACGAGCCAAGGAACAAGGATCAGAATTGATCCATAACTACACAACGGAGACCTGTCTCCGCTAGGGCGGCTCGTAGGTTACGAGCCAAGGAACACGGATCAGAATTGATCCAGAACTAATAGAAGGGTAGACACTGAGGGCCTCAGGGAGCCGAACCCTGCACCCGACAAGGATAATACCAGCGCTTCAACCTATACCAACGGAAACCATATAACCAGAATGCTAGACGATACATGATAACAGTGGGCACACTTACAACAGATACTTGTACTTCACATATTAGGAACAAGGACAACACTTTTACGATACACGTGCACTAGGGACGCGCGTTGGATAACGCGCACCATGGTAAGCGTTTCACAGAAACACGCACTACGGGAAACGCGCACGACAACTAGATTACACATTACAATACTTACCACTTACAAATACAAGATTCACACTGCCATTTACATATAGGACAGTTACTTCACACGTTAGGGGATGCTGAACACTACCATATTGAAATGCGTCTCCGAGACACGCAAACTTAGAGCACTTCAGGAAATTCCACATTCGGGGTAACTCGGGGACTCGTTCCCCACTAAAGCCCACGCACATTAGGAATTAATACTTAGGGGTAGACATTCACAAGACAATAGGTCTAGGGATGCGTGGTGCCTTGGGATTACGCGCGATATGGTTAGACCACAGGAGTTAGACCAACAAGGGGCAGAGACAGATTGTAGCTTAAACCTCGTTTTATGCTTTATCTAGGTTTTAGCGGGTCCGACGGTGGACAAGTCCAACGATGCCACCTATTGGATTCGTATTCTTGAAGGGTAATCATACTTCGGGGAATAATTTAGGGTTCTTGGGTTCTACTGTTCATTTTTGAGATAGGTAGGTTCTTAACACATACGGAAAGCCGAGACCAGAGACATCGACACCCGCGAGAGATCGACGCATTGTCAGTTACATGTCGTGTTGACCCGCTCGAATGGTCATGTAGAATCGGACCTTGATCTTCGTGAGGGCGACTAACAGGCCGAAGGAGAAGCAGGCTTTTGTAAGCTTGGCTTACAAAACTACGCACGGTACTGGTGGGTAAGCAGACAACCAGGTAAGCTTGGCTTACTTGAAAAAAGTACTGCGCACGGCGGGAACGACAAAACAGGGCGCTCGCACCAGGGTCGTTCACTCATCTCCCGTTGGATTGTGGTCGGCCCGCCCCATGGCCCGCACGGGGCCGGGAAACCAACCACAAATCAATCCGCGGAACGAGACTCTGGGACGGTTCTATCATCGTTCCCCGCCCCGGCCCTTTACTACCTTTCATACTTTCTTGGTGTGCTATTGACTTACACTACCACTTAATAGTGATAAACTCTAGAAATGATCCGGAGATAAAGGCTAGATAGGGTGATAACGGTTGGTCGTCGGTAGTTACCCTCCTCCCTCGTCGTTTACGTTACCCACCTCCTCCTTCACTGTTACAGAAACAAACTGATTTTCAAATAAGCTGTTTTGATAAGCCTTGTACCGAAGGTCAAAGCTGTTAAGGTTTAGGTTTTAGTGCTGGCTGCTGTTCCGAGCACCGAACCGTGTGCACCTTCCGGGGGGAGCTACCCTTAGGAATTCGGGAGCTATTATAGGATTTCTTGGTTATGTCGGTGCACCTCTGATTTCCGACGGGCAGCTATTCCGTACGCTGCTTTCGCAGAACCCTTCTCACCTTATTTTGTCAGGTGGTACTAGGGTCGCAAGTAGAAGCAGGACAGGTGCTTACTGCCAAACGTTTCACGGAGGCGTTTCAGAAACGCCTGGGGCGCAGGGATTTATACAGTAACTTGGGCCCAGGGGGAGGGCTTGCTGTTTACTGGTTACCCTGGGCTCCTAGATTCTTAGTCCCACTCACATTGCATGGAGTGGGCTTTTTCACCTAGTTTGCCAAACCTTTTTAGGGTCTTCGGTTACCTCTACTGGTTCTTTAGACTAGCTGAGGAAAGGAGCTTTTGCTAACCGATGACGAACCGTTCTCACACGACGGAGTGTTTAACGTGTGCACTCCATCACGAGTGCTTTTCGTGCTTCTCTACGCCTGCATGGATTTTCCGTTTCATTATCCGACCTTGGTCGATAGGGGTCGTTGACGCAAGCCCGGCAGGACGGGGCTGGTGCCTTTCCTATTAGGATTTATAGCCTCACTTAGGGAAGTGGGCCCAGGCCGGGGGGCTACGCCCATCGGCCACTAGGTTACCTCCATAGTCTAGTTTGGTAAACCCTCGGGGAGGGCGCAGTAGGTTGTCTCCCATGGTACCATACACCAAGTTATTACGAAATACATTAGGCAATCCCTACTGGCTAGAGTTACTACCACATCTATCTATCACGACATGATGGACTCATACAAATACATTTGGCAATCACTACTGGCCAGAGTTACTAACAAATCTATCACGACTTGATGAACTCATTTGGTTACCCTGGTATCAGGGCTACTGAATAGAAGCATCGGCAGCAGCAGCCGCTGTGGCAGCTGCCATGACCGTTCTTTTCTATAAAGCATGACGGCAGTACTTCAGATACAAGGCCAACACCGTCTCTTGACTAAAAGTCAATAGGCCGAGAAGTTTATTCTTCCCTTCTTTCTTCGCTTCCTTCATAAAGCCGAATAGCTCAGGCATTCGAATCTTGCGCAAATTCTTGCTTACCTGAATGCTTACGCAGAGGCAGTCCACTTTGGACCGGAGCTAGCTCTGGATACGTAGGGAGTCGAAGAGTATTGCGGAAGTCTAATTTTGTGTTAGCTATTATCTCCTTTGATGAGTAGCGCTTAAGCAAGTGATACCAGGTGAGACGTGTGTGAAAGTCGTGAATAAATTGAAGGGTTGATCGACGATTCTCGCTTAGGCTACCTACGTATTGGGCTACGCCCACCATTAGTGAGCTTATATACTTCAAGAGTTCCTTGTCGTCCATGGCACACATGCGGTCGTAGCAAGTCTCGTATCGAGCCGTCCATTTGTTTATTAGCTTCTTGTAATTCACTTTCGTGTATATTTGACCTTGGTGGGTACAGGTCACTACAGCGCCAAGGTGTTCTCCACCTTCGTCGGGGCCTTTCTCGTCGGCTACTACTTTGATCTCAAGCTCCGCTTTCTCCTTTGATAAGTCGACGAATTTGTCGTCGGGGCCACGAGCCATGATGATATCATCAGCATATCGAAGGTAACGAACGTCTTTGCATGCTTCGTCAAGTGGAGTAAAATATCAATTCATGAGCATGGGTGATATAGCACCCCCTTGGGGAATGCCAATTCCACCGCGGTTAGTATAGTCATTACCTTCTCGATCAATTATTTTGCTACCCATGTAGTTAGATATTAATTTGATAATCCCCACTGGGGCGCCAACGGCAGCTAATTGCTCCCTTACTTTGGCATGACTCATCGAATCAAAGAATTTGGTGACGTCTGGGTAACTCCGGGGTCGTTCCCCGGCTAAAGCCCATCAATTTCATTTTATTGATTCCTTGGAGGTTACATAGGTCAGAGTAGAGCGTAAGACAACCCCGGTTAGGCAGAAACCCATGACTTTTAGGTGACATCAAGGGGCTCAATGCCTCTGTCAGTGTCAAGTGAAGTGCACGGAGTAACGCACGATCGTGACAGTGCGGAATCGTTATCAGGCGAAGACCTACTTTACCGAGTGCCTTTGGGATAAAGAGTCGATACATTAAGCCAAATTGGTATTCCCCGGATTTGAGTCAGCGATGCAAGGACACGATCTCCGCATGAGACAAATGACAATGCTTCTTATAGGATACGTTATCAACGAATACTTCAAATTGAATCCTAATTTCATCCAGCTAATTCCATTACTTACCACTAACTCGTTTCCAATTACCGTAGCCATAGTTTCTTTATTTGTTATTACTATTCATGCGTTTGTTATCAGCTTGTCACCTTAAACTAATACCTCTACTTCCTACTAGAGCTAAGCGACCTTACCGTACGCTGCTACGATACCTTTCTACCTTTCGCCAACGGATATTAGGAGGTTATGTACACAGGGCCAAATTCCTCTTGTCGCTGCTGGGCATCCTATTCCCTCATTTAAGGGCTCGAGGAGTGGTGTAGGCTTTCGTGACGTTACGCCCCGTAGGGAAACCTTTACTTCACACCCTACGCTCTGCAGGGACATGCATCACATCTTGCCTTACCTTTACCCCTCTCAACTTCCCGCAGATACTCTTAAAGCTTACATGTAACATGTAATCTTCTTCCCTATATACTGGCTTCTCCTCTAAGCTAGTCCTCCTTCCTACCTATCGCCACATTTGAAGTTACCAGGGTACGGAGCTAGGGTTTCTCCTAAAGAGAGTGGTCGAGGCTGAGGGAGTTCTTTCAGGGAATATGTTACCCCGTTCTCCTGTGTTTCCTGTACTCGTTCTCCCGAGGGGGAGAGGATTTTGCCCCGTAGCCGGACATTTCTTTTACATGATCCCCTTCTCCTGTAAGCGCTCGCTCAGTACTTTTCGTTCCACGATCCACCACTACTCTTATAGCCTTTACGTCTTTTCTTACCATATTGGATGTGAGGTCAAGGTAGTGGCGGTATCCAGTTACAGGAGTGCCAGACAACACAATGTACTTACTGACGGGGTTCAGTCCCCTCTACCTCGTCCCTTTGGACGGCCGCGGGGTTGCTCTCTGCTACCTTTTCGGTAGCCACATCTTTCCACTGCTACGGGGTTACTACGGAACCAATTAAAAGGGATCCATCTTCATTACTTACGTTAAAACACTTAGTCCTTGAGGGATATATATTTATAAGAGCGAGCAAGCCAAATTTCACGACTTTGAGTTGGTTAATCAGCGTCACTGGATAACGAGTCTACTCGTACCGGGAACGGGCTCCATTCTTACGATTTTGGTTGGATAACGAGTACCGGGAACGGGCTCGATTTGCCCTATCGTCGTGAGTTTTCACCCGTCGGGGAACCTTTATAGTTAGACGGCGACAGCGGGAGCACACGAAGTGAGTGAACCCACGACGCCAAGGCAGTCTTCTCTTGGTGGTCTCTCCTTAAGTGTTGCCCCGCGACTTCAAGAGCGGGAACGAACGATGTGAGCCCGCGCTAGCAGGAGCAGGGGACGAAATGAGTGACCCCGCATGAGTGGGAACCGGGAACTGGACATAGGGAAGTGACCCAGCTTCCACAGGAAATGCATATTCACACCGCTTGAGCAAGAACCGCCAATAACACTGTTGACCTATACCCCGTGTTAGCGGGATTCTCCTCCGCGATAGTCCCCACAGATGGTCTACCTAGATTGGTTCCATGGAACAGATAATAATTCTTATCTAGTTCTCTGGACTTCCTAAGGACAAGGGGATATGGCTGGTAAAAGCTTTCAGTCGTAGGGATAATTATCCCGCGTGGCCGGGAAACAAGTAGGACGTTTCCTAGAACGGGCGTTAATTGCTTTAGTTCGCGGGAAGGAGTATCTTAGTGGTCTCACCTTATGTTACCTCGCGACAGCGGGGACAGGACAGAAGATATACTTTCAGGTCACCTTGCTACTGTGGGAACAGGGACGGATTAGATACATGAATACGCGCCATCGGGAGGGAGCCAGATCGGGAACGAAGCTAAGTGACCGGGAATGCCATATTAGTTACCCAGCTTCAGCGGGAACAGTGTCTTACTTACTATAATAGTTACCCTGCTTCAGCAGGAACAAATACTTATATTCACCCCGCGTAAGCGGGCGCTTACACTTTCTTTTCCCGTACATCAGTTCCCTGATCAGAACCCATTTTGGGTTACCCTTCACGAGGTATGTTTGGTAAAGCATGGGTTTTAGGTGTTTCAGGTAGGGAGAATGACCGAGTACATAGATAGCAGAGTACATCGTTTAGGGTAGGGGACTTAAGGCCTAGTAGGGTACCTTTGTTTTTGGTAGGTTACCACTTCTTGTTATCACAATTTACAGGACAGTTATACGGTAGCTATCGAATGCAGGTCTAATGGTTACTTTGGTGGAAGAATTGCTTTGAGGTAATCAGGGTAACTCGGGGACTCGTTCCCTGCGCCGAGCCCTTGCAGCGTGTCTTCAATCCACGAATACATTCTATACGTACTAATCAATACTCTCCATATTGGTTTTTGGGGTTAGTTATTTATATAGGTAGGTACTTGGCTCACTATAATCCATGCCGATAGGCATCGGCTGACACATTGGCACAACTATCTACAATAAAAACTACCTAGCAACACCGATATCCTTTAACACTACTAGAGTTGGGTAAGAGTTACCATTACACGCCACTTACATAGGCATACCAACTCAGCTAGCACTGCGTTCAGACAGCGAACGTCGGGTCGGGGGCTAGTTCAACGCGCGGGGTAGGAACACGAACTTAGTTACCGCAGTGCCCGATACCGTTACACGGATTTTCTCATAAGAGAATTGGCCATTGGACCATTCCAGTTTCACGAAACTAGGGGGGAAACTCGGGATACTCGGGCACCGCTCATCCCACAGGGAACGCAGGAACTCATCGGGGGAACTCGGGGACTCATTCCCCGCTAAAGCCCTCGATTCGCTACAAGTTCAATAGTAATAACCAACCCAACCCAACGTTGATCATACTAATTTCGTCGATCATTACACTGTCATTGATGCACCGTTGACCGGAGCTTCTACGTAGAGCGTTCACCGTCCCGACAACCAATTTACCCTACGTACAATAGGTATCCATAAGCCAGTACGGAGTACTTACACTTCTTACACAAATTACTTCGTTATACAACGGTAGTTACAAAACATACTTCGTCAGCCAAAAAGGGTTATGTTAGAATAGGTAATTACATTCATTAGGTAATTACATTTACCATTTACTATTTCATATTGGAATGGCTTTCAACATTTCAGCGGCTTTAGGCTTAGTCCGACGGGTCCGAAGGTGGAGGTTTTATCTCCACTCTCGTTAGCCACCTTAGTCGCATGTTTCATTCCTTCATTCTGAAGGTACTCATTCAATTTACTAGTAACAGGGTATACCTCAATTTTCCACATGCAAGGTGGCAGTTACCTTCCCTAAGGGGCACGCCCCTTAAGGAAAAGGATTGGACGAAGCGCTTTAGCGGGGAACGAGTCCCCAAGTTACCCCGAGTACGGCCACTTGCGCAGGAATACGGTTAACGAGTAGCCTTGAATGATTGGGCAAACTTCGGGTTACGTTGTTACCGCTCCCATAGTCTTACTTAGTTACCCAGGGCGGGCCCCACTATTGTAAGTATTCCCACGTTACACAACCGAACCTTCCTTTTCCAAGTTACCCTGCCTACCCGACCACGATCACCACAATACGATACCCTCGACTATTGAAGCTACAGCGGGGAAACACACCTTAGGAGGAGATGGGGAGTGAACGGGGCAAGTCCCCTCTAAAGGGCCTTTTACGGTTGCTGCTGACGCAGGTGCTATCTCTTTGTTTAGGTCGGTAGCCGCATCGGGACCATTCTTATTTAGGGTTTAATCCAATTAGGCGTAGCTACTCCAGGGGTAGTAAGTTACGGGAAAACCAAGTATATACGTATGTGAAAACACTGTTTCGTTATATACACGTCGTGAAAACCACGTTTCTTTATATACAATTCTCGTAAACACTAAGTTATATACAATCTTTACGTCATAGATGACCTCTAGACGTTACCAATGTCAAGTTAGTTACGTGTTTTTTTGTAAGGTAAGTAGATTATTTACACCATAGCAGTGAGGGTCTCACTCCACAGGTTACAAAAGGTTATCCTGGTTGACTGACTATGAACAAGGAGAGAGCGGCTCGCACGTGGTAACATACGAGATTTACTGCCCAGTAGATTCTATGGATTGGATTGGATTACCCATAGTATATTCTATTGATTGGATTGGATTACCCATACATCTACACAACTGAAGAAAACCTAGCGTTCAGCAAGTGCTGGGGTTTGATTCAGGATGGCTTAGGATAGGAGAGATAGCAGAGGAGAGGAAGACCATAAGGATCAGGGCGTGCCGGGAAACCCAAGTCTTCTAGCAAACATTTACTATACGGGGACGCGAGGATCACCTAGCAGGAGGATGCTTTACGATAAACACTAGCAGAGCTAGGACGGGAACGAGTCTCTGAGTTCCCCGTTACAGTATATTTGGTTGGTTGGCCAAGTTCCCCGTTACAGTATCTTTATTGCCGATTTCCTACTTACAGTATGGGAGTTCTCATTTTGATGCTAGGTCAGCATTAACTGACCGCGCAGACACAGAACTCAATATGGTCACTATTAACCAGACAACGCAGCTATATGAAGTATGGAAGTCATTAAGTAATATGGATGGAAGCACTTTTGAAGGTAGTAGTATTGAATGGAAGTACAGGAATAGAAGTAAAGGATGAGGTAGTAGAGTATGAAGTATGGGAGTACAATTTGAAGTATGGCAAGTATGGAGGTTGCAACTGGTTGTTAACCAACTAGGATGATGGTAGGTTTTAGGATACAGGTAGGGTCTAGGATTTTCAACAAGCGTAAAGTACTTGCAGAAATCAGAGACTTACACTTAACAATTACCCAGATTTTGCACCAAGTTTAGGTTTCAGGGAGGAAGCAACACCATCAGTTCGCTTCTTACCTCAAGAGGGACTTACAGACACTTGAGGAACCAAAGTCTCTACCATACTTTCCATATTAACATTTGTTAATATAATTTGTGTTTTACTTACAGATACTCGCTGAACTCCATGCCGATGGACATGTGCTTACACATTGACACCACTTAGTACAATACCGACGGCTTATCTACGACAGAGGACAGGGACGTACCGTTTACCTTGAACCCTACGGTACGTTTGGGAAGCGTTTCCATTAAACGCCACTTCTATAGACATCCCAGATCACACTGCTATAACTACGTGCTCACCGTTGACCTCTACTTACATGGTCACCTAGAGATGGTAACCTTTGGTTAACGAGGGATGGGTTCAAGGAGGGGTTAAGACAACGAAAGTAGGGGTAATTCGGGAGCTCGTTCACCACGCCGGGCGGGGGCACTCACCACATTAGTTCGTACCCGCTGTGCCCGTTACCGTTACACTGACATTGGCATGGGACCATTTACCGTTGGTCAATTCAAGTGTAATGGGGGAACTCGGGGACTCGCTACCCGCTAATCCCGCGGGATAACGCAGGCCTCTTTCCACGATTCGTCGAACATGAAAGATGAATACACGACGTTTCGAATACTAGGTTCGCAGATAATTCCAGAGACCACTTTCTTGAATGCACCATTCTATGGGCATCCACCGTCAACAAACCACTTTCCCCGAATACCACTTCCACCGACGGACACCATAAGCAAGGACTCCCCCATACTACACGCATTCATCAACAAGATACTTAGTCCTACAAAGGTAGTTACGTTATCAAGATACTTAGTCATACAAAGGTAGTTACGTTATAATTAAATAACCTTTGACTGTTTCATATGCTCATTGCATTTACTATCTCGTTAGAGCGGCTTAAGCGTAGTCCAACGGGTCCGAAAGTGGGTTATTCCCACTAACGTTAGCCACCATAGTCACCTTAACCATTCCTTCTTCAATACTAGGTATTTGTGCAGCCATTTAGTAGTAACAGGGTATACCACCATTAGTAGCAGGGTCACGTACAGCGACTTACACTATTACTGAGCGGCACCCACATGATGTGAGGCCGCGAGGTTACGGTTGCATTACAAATATGAAACGTAATACACGAACCTTGACACAACACGTCCCTTAGGGGAAGACTTTTTCTAGCGAAGCGCTTTAGCGGGGAACGAGTCCCCGAGTTATCCCGAGTTCAACCGCTTGCGCGGGGAACAAGTTACCAAGTGCCCCAGAACGACTAGGGTCATTTCGGGTTACGTAGTTACTGCTACCATTTTTTTAGTCATACTCAGTTAACCTGGGCTGGCCCCGCTATTGCTAGTACTCCTAAGTAACCCGGCCTACCCGTCCATGTCAACGTTACCCTACCTACCCAACGATAATACCAATACTATGCCCTTTACCAGTAACCTTTAAGGAACATTACTTATAGATAAGTTATATAGAATTCTCTAGAAGTTAGATGGAGATGGGTAGTGAGGGGGGGAAGTCCCAAAGGTCGTTCCTTTAAAGGTTAGCGGCATGGTGGCGGCTTACGCTGGAGCTTCTGAAGTGGGTAGGTCGGGAGCCGCATCAATCACTAGAGAATTTGGGTAGAAGTCAATTGGCGTAGCATTACGCACATTACAGAGCGTTAGGGGTAGAGTTCCATTACAGAGCGTTAGGGGTAGAGTGACCTTAGGAGGATACAGCAAGTGCCAACAACGACCCTTTATTTGGTTACATACGTTACAACACATTCTACTTATATACGTGAAAACAAAGCCCGGTTAGTTCAATATGTTCTTGTATGATGTGCAGGGTGTATGTGATCCTTATTCGGCGGGCGTCTCTCCCTATTTGGTAGTTGGGCTGAGGTTATCGTAACGTAAGACTTTGTCCTTCTGAGGTGTGCTATGAATCGGCGTGCTCGAGCAAACATCCCTCGCTGATAGTTATGCCATAATGTTATACGGAGTCAGTACGATACGGGACGTGTTTGCATTAAGCTACCCATCCTTCCTAATCATGTTGTTTTCTGCTCCGCTATACTGATTGAAAGAGCATACCAGGGCGAGGAGAACGAGTAACGTAGGGTTGACTCACGAATTACTTTTTCGTTCCTGTTTACTTCTTCCCGGCTTTTTTTTCAGGTGTTCGTTCGAAAGAAGGGCGAAAGCGCGGCCCAGTCGTGAAGGATCGTTACCCAACCTGCCCTCGTCATCCAGGCTAGCGCCGTATATAGCACTCTCTTATGAAGTAGTAGCGAGAAAGGTGTACCGAAAACAAAAAGGGAACGAGTCCTTACCAACGTATATATCCGTATCTAACGCCGCCTATATAACGTAACGAAAAAAACAGATATATATCTGTTTTCGCGTATGTCAACCAGTTGAGTTGAGAAAAAAAGCAAGATTACTGATCCTTTTTTTGTTCGATTTATCGTTTTGGTTTTTTGGCAGTACCATCGTCCCGGAATGGAATTTTCCGTGAAGGATTCATCGTCGTAACGGGTAACCTCACGTTGATGGAGAACATGGATACATCAACAAGTAACGCATCAAAAGTGCTATCAACTTTCCTCCGATAAATGTATTTCTTTTTCAAAAAAACATAAAGATTCCCCACTCCCTAAGTGCGCGTTTCACGGAAACGCGATTTAGTATGTAGTACAAATTACTAGTATTAATTTGAGTATGAATGCTTCGTATGGGATGCAATAAGGATGTTCGTAAAGTAGGTATTAAAGGTAAGGTAAGGTAAGGTAAGGTAAGGTAACTCTTAGTATTCGGTCCTTAGTATTTGGTAAAGTTGAACGTTCCAGTTCTATATTTAGTATGTAATAAATGTAGTCACAAAAGGCCATGCTCTATCTTGTATGAAGTTTTGCTGTCTATACAGTTATAGATTGGAGGTAAAAGGAAAGGGTTGTAGGAAGGTGGGGGATACAATAACGGAGGGTGGAGAGTCAAATAGCTCTTTATCTATAATATAAGGTTAGATACTTGGGAGGTTAGATTGTTGGCCTTCCATATTTCAGGTTTATCACCAAGTTTGGGTTATCGGGAAGAGGCAGCACTTTCAGCTAGCCAAGGAAGTCCTGTTTTATTGCTTTTACTAGGGAAGGAATCCAATATCAGATCCGGCGCAAGTACAGATCTTTGCCTGTGCCACAGAGGGGAAGGGCTCGCAGATACATTAGTATCCTTGGCCTTCTCTTCTGCCGTACCCATAGGAACATTTAGGACTGCTACTACAGGACCACCCGCTAGGGCACACCTCGCGTTTACCTAACGGCAAAAAGCATGAAGAACCCATACGGGGTAACTCGGGGACTCGTTCCCCGCTTTCGTAGGGTAACTCACTTCGCTCGTTCCCCACTTTCGCCCTTGACCTGAAGGTTAAAGCTTCATTTATGGTTATTAGTGCTTGCTTCTGCTAACCAGAGCACCGAACCGTATACACCTTCCCCGGGGAGCTATCCTTAGGATTCGGAAGCTAATGCAGGATTTTCAGGGCCGGTGCATGGGGCAACTCGGGGACTCGTTCCCCGCTAAAGCCCTCACTGAAAATTGTTTTATCAAGGTATACTTATATATAACCAAGCTTCGACCATTTATGAACTGACTCATACGCTTGAGGCGCTTAGCGTGGGGAACGAGTCCCTGAGTTCCCCCAAATGAGTTAACACAACACTATCCATATTACTGTTGCAGATGCTTGTCATTTTCTTTTAGGGGTAATTACTATATATGGTATTATCTACAGAGAGGGGCAGTCTCATACGAGGCTGCGCACTCAGAAACAAGGAACTACCGAACTACCTAGGAAGGGGCGTTGCCCAATGATATTTACAGTTCACTTGTTTCTCCTCCAGCAGGCGGGGAAGAGAGGACTTAACGACTTCCCCTTTATTGCTTGCCTGCAGGAATTTGCAACAAACAGACCTGGGGTGCTAGTCCAGGTATTTTCTATTGGGAGAGCAATAACATAGAGACGACACTCAGGGAGGATCGGAGGTTAGTGAAAGCTAACCCCTTACAGGTTAAGCTAGCAAAGATCACTAGCTACTTAGCAGAAAGGTTCATTTTAGAGAGTAATTACCGTAATGCTACCGTTACCGCTGATTAATTACCGTAATACCAACGTTATCGCGTTTACTTCTTAAGCGCACCTACCGTTATTGCGTTAGCCCTACCTAAAATGTGAAGTACTTTTGAGGTAGGGCGTTAGCGGGGAACGAGTCCCCGAGTTACCCCGGCTATAGTTAGCCAACTCACTCGGAAGTGAGACGCGTCTCAAAGGAAGTCTGAGTTCCAACACGCACAGTTAAGTCTTCCCGACTATCGGCAAAGTTTGCTCTAGTCCAGACGAACACGAAACGTGCTTTCTCTCACTCAACAGGAGAAGTCAGCCGACTGAACAAAGCAGAAAGAGAAAAATCCAAAGAGAATGGTTCGCACCACCGAGGTCGTGAGAGAGAAGGATCACTTCGACCGGGCCTGAATCACCACTTGCTCCACCTAAACCGGTATGCTTCAGAATACTGACCCAATCTCGATTTTGAAGTCGAGACATCACAACAGGGTAACGTAGGGTGAAACGGTTTTGTTCTCCAATGGGAGAGGAACTGGTCGTTCCCCAGCTAAAGCCCCTTCATCGGCCTGCAAACGATCCTGCAATCCGACTTATCCTCCCTGGCTGACTGGCTGAATTGCATTCGGTATGGTAGGGATGAAATGGTTTGACATCAAAGTATGGATGTAGTTGGTGAAACCCGACAGATGAAGAAGCCCTAACGAAAGCAGGGATCATTTGTTAGAAGGCAGATATCTCATCCGATAGAAAGAAGCTCGACTATGTCATTAGTCGAGGGCTGCAAGTCAGATCAACAGGCCAGCAAAACAAGGTTTTCAGGTCCNCGTCCTATTTCTGCTTTCCTCCACATCCACACCATGCCCTTTCCCAAGCGCCGAGGTTGCCTAGCCTACATCCACAGGCTGGTTGACACCCGCCCGCTCGTTTGGCTGAGCGAGCAATGCGGCTTGCGGTGAAACGGAATCACTCACAAGTTCGTGCTTCAACTTCGTCCCTTGCCGNAGAAGGAACGAGACCAGGCAGGTCGAGAGACCCAAAGAGCAGCGAGTCATGACTATACACGAAAAAAGCCCCAGTTTATCATGTAGAGTGAGAACCGCTCGCGAAACCTAGATCCACTATGAGAATTCCCCGTCCCATACCGACCACTATCTTTTGTACTTCTGAGCGCAATCAACCTTGCTCTAACGCCGGTCACAACCAGTGGGAACTCACTAAAAGTGATCTTTCTTAGATCGAGCGCGCACAGCAGCCTTCCAGCACAAATTCGCTGCCGGCGAACGCCATACGCGCCTTCACGCAACCCGCTCTTCACTGACTAAGACCAAAGCTTCGACTGTGTTTGGGGGGGAGAACCAGATCGACCAGAGATCTACCTTACCTCTCAACGGGGCACCCATATAGAGGGAAAATCCAACCTTCCAACGAAGATAAGGGAGAAGAATCACTTCGACCGCCTTGCCTCTGTTCGAGCTTCCTTCCCGTAGGACCAAGGGCTTCCGTGTGCTATGCTTCTTTGGTTTGGAGTGCACTTCAAGCGGTGGTTCAGCTTTGTGCTCCTCTTTCTTTCGTGCACGTGCAATTGCTAAAGAACTCTACGGAAGAACTCTACTTATGATATGAGATCCAGTAGAAGGGCCACCTTCCCAATCATCAGTTCTATCTGCTCCATACAGTTTCCCAATCGCACCTTCGCGCAAGAAGAACCAAATCTCTCGCGGAAACCGGGGGACCCCGGGGGGGTGCCCTGCCTTCGGCCATCCATCCGATGCTTCACCAAGCTGATGTATGCCAAAGTTGAGCTCGTTCTGCTTCTCCCGATCCTTCAACCAAACCAGAAACATAAGTTACCACTGAAGTATCCTCACCCGTGAAAGAAGATACCTTTGATTCTAAGGTTTTTGAATCAATCAACCGAGCCGACCTTGATGCTTTGGTTTTCGTAGCTGTCGAACCCGTTTCGGAGTAAGTTGTTGAGGGCTTGGCTTC
>MNCI01034441.1:0-10592 GCA_015680685.1 Gnetum montanum | reverse complement strand
AAAATTCTATGCCTAAAAACAATGCCTTTCTAGATCATGAGATGGATTTTTTGCCAATTGACCTGAAGATTGGTCTTCATGCATGTTTAAGCACTTGCTCAAGGTAGTCTAGGGCTTACTCAAATGTAGCATCATAGGTGTAGAAGTCATTCATGAAGAATTCCACCCTGCTACCAATCTACTATTGAAAAATGTTCAGGACTAAGCATTGAAATGTTGTAGGGGCATTTCATAGACTAAAAAAAATCTTTCAATATGCAAAAATCCCCTACAGACTTTTTAATGTAGTTTTTGGCCTAATCTTATGGTCTAATCTAAATTTGGTTATAACCACTATAACCATCCAAAAAACTATAGAAATAATGCCCAAAAATAGTGTCCAACACTTGGTCCACAAATGTCAATAGAAAATGATCTTTGTACATCATCATGTTCAACAACTTGAAGTCAATACACACCCTCCACTTTCTATCCTTCTTTGGCATAATTATAAGTGGGCTAACCCACTTCCTATCTGCAAATGGATAGATGAATCCTGCCTTGAGGAGTTGTTCAATTTCCTCTTTGATGATTTACTTTAATTTAGAGTTTATTCATCAAAGAGGTTACCTCTTGGGCTTGATGGAAGCATCAATATAGATGTAATGCTAGCATATCCTAGGATCAATCCTTGTGAGTTTAGGATATAACTAAGCCAATATTGTTGGACATTTTTTGAACACATTCAACAACATCTTTTTATGCTCAAGAGTAAGATTAGCATTTATTATGACCAACTTGCCATTTTTTACAAATGCATACTCCATGTTGGCATGTAGAGTTTTTAAATCTAGGGGCTCTTATTTGAAATTTTCAATGATTTCCAACTCTTCCCAATAAGTATCATTAGATTCATCATTGAAGAGTTTGTGATGAACTAGCTCCAATTTATCCATGCTTTTAACATAGGCATATGTTAAGCTCTCAGTTGGTTCCGTGCAAAGCATGTTAGGATTAGCTATCAATCACTGGATGCCCTCCTATTTTGTGGTTGTTGTGTATAGGCACCTTTGAATTTTAGACTTGTTTGCAAACTATCTACATGATTTGATTGATTTTCTTTTAATAGACCATAATTTCTAACCATAGTTACACCTTGTATCACTATATGTAAAACATGAAACTCTCTTCTTCTTGATATTTCCAAAAGAATTTTCCTTGGAAATCTCCAAGGAAAGGTCTCTGATTCCGAACTGTGCATCAATGGTACTTAGTCAAGCCCTTCCCATGATGATTGTAAAGTCCCCCTTACAATTGTCAATATGAATCACTAGGAAATTGGTAGGATAGGACTACCCATAGATAGTGGTCATAATATCCTCCACTAGTCCCAAGGAAATAATGATGGAAAAATCTACCAATTCTAAATAAATGTTACTCTTCTTAAGATGAGGTAGGTTCTAGGCTTTGTACATCTCATGAGAAATTAGATTGACACTAGAACCTAAATCCAGAAGATCGTTGCAAGGCTCATTTTTGGTGATTTGAAGGTAAATGAGGTGACTTCTAGGATCAAATAGTTTCCTAGGAAGGTGGCTACTTTTAATCCAATCGATTAGCATGACAGTATGAACTTTGGGAGGTTTTTGGTTCAAAGGGAACTTGAGTGGATTAGGTGCAGAGGATGAGGAAAATGTATAGTTTTTAACTGCATGATTCTATGAGGGCTTTGTAGGGATATTGGTTCACAAAAAATGATCTTTTTCTAGGTCTAGGTTTTGAACCACTCAACTGAGAAGCCAACTATAAGTTAACAACTCTAGTAGCATTATGTTGTTGCAACTAGGCTAGAATTTCTTCCTACTTGAAAGGAGCAAGTGGTAATTGGGTTGAAGGTGAAGGGACATGAGTAAAAGGATGAGAAAGATGATAAGGGTATGGAGATTCCCCTCTGGGAGATGGAGAATGAGTTCTATAGTACTCCAGAGGGTAGTAGCAATGCTAAAAACAATCATGACTAGAAGAGTCATGTGGAGACATTGGTTTTTGAACATAATAGATATGGATTTGGCTGCTTGTAAGGGTATTGTTAGCTTGATGGTGGCATCCATCACGACTGTGAATATTACCACTATTTATATTGCTCATATGGTTGTGGTGGAGCTCCGCTTGAATAATAAGCTTATTGTTTGTGGAACTAGCTAGGATTGCCTTGATGATAAGGCAATCTACTAGGTGCTTACCTTCTTGCTAGCTTAGGATTCAGAGGATGCATCCCAGACTCTTACAAGTATGACATGACAAGGTAACATCCTTTAGGATGTTTGTATTACTAGATGTCACACCCACCATCATTATCTGATTTAGACTCCACAACCTCTTCAACTGCAGCAACCTTATCCTTACCCCTTTGGTGGGAACATTTTTCTTTCTTTCTTCTTCTATGGTCATGATTACTACTTTGCTCCTCGGATTCCTCTACAATTTTTAGAGATGTTTGGAACTTTTTATCCAAAGAGTCCCACATTTTATCTATCTTAGCTGAAATTTCAAAGATAGATTTCTAGATCAGTGTAGATTTTTGCTACACCACTTCATCAAGTGGTGCCTCATCCTCGTTGTTAATGAACTAAACTTTCCTTTCTCTGAGGGAAGGGTTCTAATTGTAGTCCTCAACATTTTTCATCTTTTTGAGTTCTCCTTCTTCTTTTACAACCTACTTAATGAGCGTTTGGATCTGATGGGTTCTAAATTCCAATAATCTTCCTTGGGCATATACCCCAAGAAGTCTCTTCATTTCTAATTAGAGCCCATGTATGATATGGCAAACCTACTCCATTTAAGAATAACCATGGTTAGGACATCTATGCATAAGAGAATAATACTAGCCAATGGTTGCATCCAAGGGTTCATGTGTTTCTTGTTGCCAACCTTGGATTTGCTTTCTCAAGTTGGACACTCTAGAGTAAGTCTGATATTTGTCATTAAAGAGCTTAAGCATCATACTCCATCTACGAATGGATTCCAATTCCAAAGAGTGGTAACAACTTTCTACTTCTTTGATGAGTGTCCTGAGAAATAACTTAAGTTTTTGCCAATCATTTTCTATGTTTTGCAAGGCACAATCATCATAAAAGGCTTGTAGATGGTTCTACAAATCTAACTTATATCCCCCTCAAACTTGGGGATATTGTTCATATCCAACAACTTTATTCAGCTATCTTTCACATGCCTTGTTGGAATCCTAACTACCTCTACGATGTTTAGCATGTTTCGAGTTGTAAGAAAAGGTTCATCATAGTCATGGCCTTTGTGATGGCCATGTGGCATATGATGCCCTCTACTACCCCTTCTCTTGTGGTGGTGGGCCTCCCTTGAAAATCCACATCTCTGATCTCAGTAATCCCAATGAACTCTATAATCACAATCATTTTTGTCTCGCTAATCACCTCCATCAGGATCATGTCCTCTGCAACTTCGATTGGAGTTAAGGGGGAAGAAGAGGATGATGAAGGAGAAGAGAAAGAAGGACTAGCACCATGGTTCCTACCACCCCCTCTTCGATAGTCACAACCACAATCATCATCATGATGCCTATCCTTACCCTTGCCATGACTCCCACATTTGGATCCCCCATGATCATTTGATCCATTCTTACCTAAACCAGGATTTTTTACAATGGACTATAAATTCTAGTTCAAGCCCACTTCACCAAAATCAAGGGGAGGAGATTCTACATGCTAAAATCCTTAGAGAGGGAATCCTCATCATCCTTTTGGTTCAGAAGGAATAAAGGCTTATTAAACTATTTTCTCTTTGCAGCTTCATAGTGTTTTGGAAATTGTCGATCTCTTTTTCATTGTGTTTTAGTGGGATGATAGTATCGATATTCATGTTCTTGCACAACATATTCATCATTGAGATCCTATATGCCCAACCTCTTAAGAGTTTGGAGCAACATCCTAGGAACTAATTGATTGGGTGAAAACATAATGTTTCCCTTCATGTCTCTTCATTACAACTGCTCATCTTGATGTAGAATGAAGGTGAAAGGAGACAAAAACTCATCTAGAAGAATAAATAACACTTTTCATTCTTGGGGCACTTGTGGTTTTGATCCATCACACCTATGAGAAGAAGACATTTTGGATTAAAAGAAAAATTAAGTGTGCTCTTTATAGTTGTTGTTATTAGTTAGAATGATTGTGAATTTAAGGTTCATTTCAACAATTTTAAATAATTGTCACTAAGTCTTAGATAGCACATGTTAATAACTAAAAATTTCCCTGTCAATGCCAATGATGAGTGATGAGTAAACCCTACATCCAACCATACGAATCATAAGTGTTACACATGATCTAGTTGAATTTCAAGGACTTCTAGGTTTTAACATACACTAATCTAGGAGGTGAATCAAATATTGCAATTGTTGTCTTCCTAGCTACACTTGTAAGTACAAGGGTATGGTTAAGTATAACATAGGCATATCATTTTAATCATTTTTATCTTTTTACGTTCTAAGTCACCGAAGACTATAGAATAAAGAATAGGATATTAATTACTAAATTAATCTAACTAACCAACACTTAACAAATCCTAACATAAGCATTCATTCTGACTTGTTGTACACATCTTGAAGACATATAACACTACTAGGTTACCAAATGTTAAGCGTTACTAGGATTACCAAGTATTACACATATGCTTGAAGAAGTAGTACTTATGTGTTTTAATTAATCGCTATTTGATCTAGCTTAATTAATTACTTGATTATTTAAAACATTAAAGGAAATTTCTTAAAATGTTAAATGCTCAAAGAAATAATTAATCTAATCTAAGTGCTACAAGATGTGATCAAAAAGCTCATCTTTAATGCCACACACACTAAACTGCATAGGTACAATAGTACTTAAATTAAGATCCATATACTCTTTGACTCCTATTGTGGGCACTTAGAAAATATTCTAACTTTCAAGTGGAAAAACTACTAGAGATTCACTACAACTATAAAATCTGATGCCATAAATGTGGTGAAAGGTGCACATTTATAGGCTAAACAAGTTGTCCCATCGATTGGTACACATCAATGAGTCAAAACTTGCGTCGACAAGCTCATGTCGATGAAATCCTATCAATGAGGTCACATTGATGACATCTCGTCGATGTGGCCAAACGATGTGACTCATAACAAACCAACCTAAATCCATGAAATAAGTGTCCCCCCATTCTTCTAGGCTAGCAATATTGTACTTAGTGTGGAAAAGGGAGGGAAGCCATTTCAACATGTTTTGAAACCCAAAGCTAACGTAAACTACCTCAAAACAAAGCTAGAAGATGCATAACTCCCAAAATTGGGTTCTAGTTGCCTATTTAACCATGTTTGATCCTATTTTTGCTTGGATTTTGGTTCTCCATGCTAAACCCCATTTCTTCCAAGCTAGTCAGCATGGAAACATGGAGGACCCAATGTGGAAGCTTTTAAACTCTCAATTTATACATCCAACCAGCCTAGAGACAATCCTAACTCACCTAATAGCCTGGTAGCCCTAAATCATGACTTGCTAAGGCCTGACACTGGTAAAATCTAATCCCTTTTTGACCTATGTTAGCTAAATTTCATCATATATAGCCTGTTTTGCTTGAGTTTTCCCTCATTACATGATGCTTTAGTTTAGTTTTAGCCTTGTGTTGCATTGTTAACCTTGTTAACCTTCTTATAGCCTTTATATAGCCTTATATGTTCTTTATTTTCCTTATTATGGCCTTTTTTGCCTTTGTCTAGCGTTTTATTAGCATCAAATAGTGGGATTTGACCTTCCCTAACCATTGTTTGATGCCATATAACTATGATCTACTATGGCCTTAAATCGGCATCATAATCCACTAAGACTCTAAAATGGCATCATGGCTTGCTAAGGCCTAAAACTAGCAAAATCATGACTTTTGTTTCTCACACTTCCCTTTGCTTAGCCTTTGTTTGATCTTTACTTGGCCTCTATTGTACTTTGTTTGCTTATCCTTACCCCATTGGTAACCTTGAATGGCCTTGTTTGCATTAAAACTACATGTATTTACATGCTTATATACCATTTTAGCATTATTTATTCATCTTTATCTAGGTGCCACTTAATATGTTTTTTGTTGACATGCAGGATCAAAGTATGAGTACATGGGAGTAAAACAATTTGCCTTTGTGTCTACATGGACCTCATGGTAATTTTGAATAGTGTATCAACCCTAATTTCCTAGATATCGAGCCTGAGAGTTTTGTAGATCACACAGCCTCAATAGAGAAACCTCTAGAATGGCCTAAAAACCTAGTCAAAACCTTTGACTTAGAGGTAGGTGACATAATTAAAGATTTTTTAGTTAAGATTCTTGTCAAAACACATAATGGTGAGGAGAAAACTCTTAAACTAAGTTCCTCAATGAAACCCCAACAGGCTCAAGACATCATCAAGGTTCTAAAAAGCAACATTAAGACTTTGCTTGATCATATGAAGATATGCTAGGCCTAGGCCCATGTTTACTCTAGCACAACATCATACTAGGCCCTAGCATTAGACTAGTTAAGCAAAATGTACACAAGATTAGACCTGATTTGGCCTTAGCAGTTCGTGATGAGATCTTGAAGCTCTACCAAGTTGGTTTCATTAAGACTATCGACTACGTAGAATGGATGTCCAACATAGTGGTAGTCCTTAAGAAAAATGGGAGTATCCATATTTGCATCAATTTCCAAGACCTAAATAAAGCAACTATCAATGATGACTTCCCTTTGCCTAGTATTGATCAACTTATCAATACTATGGTTGGACATGCCTTGTTGTCCTTTATGGATGGATTCTTAAGATATAACTAGATTAGGATCAACCTAGAGCATCAGCTTAGCATAACCTTCATGACCCCTTGGGGTACCTTTTGCTATACTATGATGCCTTTTGGCCTTAAGAACTCTGGAGCAACTTATCAATGAGTCATGACCTATATCTTTAGTGATTACATGTTAGGTTTGCTTAACGATTACGTAGATGACATAGCCATTAAGTTCAAAGTGGCCAATGACCATGCTAATCACCTAGATCTTGTGCTTAAATAATGTCTTAAGTGTAAGCTTAGGCTCAATCCCAAGAAATGTGTCTTCGGTGTCAACACCAGTAAGATGCTTAGCTTTGTAGTATCTGAAGTAGGGATACATGTAAATATTGATAAGGTTATGGCCATATCCAAATTAGTAGTGCCTACCAACCTAAAGGAGTTTTAGGGATTACAAGGAAAATAGTAGTTTATTTGTGGATTTATCGCTAGGCTTATGGATAAGTTATAATCCATGCAACACTTGCCCAAGAAAGGGGTTCACTATGAGTGGACGACTTAATGTCAAGATGCCTTTGAAAAACTTAAGCAAGAGTTGGCACAACTACCCACAATCTATCCTCTATAAGAAGATAAACCATTTTACATCTACCTTTCCATCTTCGACACATTTGTTGCCTCTCTACCCTATCAGAAACATGATGACAAAGTAGAGGTGCTTGTATACTACCTTAGCCACACATTAGTTACTCATGAGACTTGATACACTGAAGTGGAGAAGTATTGTCTAGCACTAGTCTAATAATTGAAGAAGTGAAAACACTACCTATTCAGAATCCAAGTAAACATCATTTGCAAAGATAAAATGCTCAGAGCCAACAACCAACATCTATGAAAGTAGCCATATAGCTCAATGAAAATCCATAACCAAAAAGTTTAGCCTTCATGATGTCTCTTAGTCCTTAATGAAAGGCCAAGCTATAGTAGTACAATTCACAATTTTACCTATTGATGACCAAGCAACCATAGAGCCCAAGTTTCCTAATAAATACATTAGCACCATTAGCTAAGTGCCTAAGGGTTATGAGGTGGTCATGCACTTTGACAAAGCTTCAACTGCCCATTAGGCCAGTGCCACTACCATCATAACATTCCCATCTAGTGAGATCCAACACTTTGCCCATCATTTTGAGTTTCCATGTACCAACAACATAGTATAGTATGAGGGTTTGATAAAAGATATGATGGTAGCTTATGACCTATGGAATTAGATGCTTGATGATCAAAGGTGATTCACAACTTATGGTCAACCAAGTAACCAAAGTCTATGCATGCAAAGCCCAACATTTATAAACTTATTATGATCTACGAAAGTAATTGTTATCATAATTTGTAGACATTGATATCTAACACATAGCCCAAAATGAGAATGTTGTAGCCAATGCAATTACAACATTAGACCTCAGTGTGACATCAGATGTGTTTAGTAAGTTTTCCACCTTAACCGTGAATTATGCTACTCCCATCATGCAGAATACTAGGGATGCCTTTGTGGCTATTGTTCATATTGCTCCTACCAAGAGTGGTATGATGATATCAAATTTTACCTTATGCATGGTGAATCCTCACAAGGCTTGACTACTACTCAAAAGGATGTTGTACATAAGTGATTGAAGTAATACATCATCATAGGTAATAACACATTATTTCAATTATCTTACAATGACATACTCCTAAAGATCTTGGGTAAAATTGAAGCCAGAATAGCCCTAGAGGAGGTTCGTGAGGGTGTTTGTGGAAGACATATAGGACCAAGAGTTGTGGCCACTAAGATTAGACGATTAGGATACTATTGGCCTCATATGGAAAATTAGTACCTATAGAAGGTTAAGTAGTGTAACACATGCCAACGATATAGCAACCCTATACACATGCTAAAAATGACAATTTCATGGGTTTTATGGGGGGTATACATTTTTCTACATTGGAAACACTTGCAAGGAGGTAACCCATACCTACCCCCAGCATTGAGGCTCCACCCCCAATGTAGAAACTATATCGCCCCAGCATGGAAGCCACAAGAGCCAAATTTCAACATCCCATGCATTCCAATGTTGACCAAACACTCTACCAAGGATGGTATAAGGATTAGCATGGAATATTCATCTCCAACATGGAAGGTGTGCCCCCATTACTATTAATAGTAAATAGAATGTTCATGGGGGTAAGGCACTTAATATGTATAGTAACCCTCCAAATTTGGACACCCATTTCACCTATACAAGAAAAACATTTGTAGCAATTTGATAGCCATTTTGCAACATCATTCATGGCCTAAGACCTATAAAAACCAACCTCAAACACCATTAATAGATTCCACTCTTTTGGCACTTGAATACATTGAGCATACATACATTTCATACTTGGGCATTTTCAAGCACTCAAGAGTTCTTGCAATCTCACATGTTTGCATTCTCTTGAATCCCAACATGGAAGCATTATAGCCTTAAGACCTGTGAATTTTTTGTGTCAACGTTGCACTTTTAGGATTCCCAAACCCTAGTGTGGAGC
This sequence comes from Gnetum montanum, assembly GCA_015680685.1. Lineage (NCBI taxonomy): Eukaryota > Viridiplantae > Streptophyta > Gnetopsida > Gnetales > Gnetaceae > Gnetum > Gnetum montanum. Next base: position 1,226 of record MNCI01034441.1, on the reverse strand, counting down.
AATCTAGCATCCAAATTTTCCACTTTTCTCACCCCTCAACAGTGACCAATGTTGTATATTTGGAGTAGCAGCAAAGGAGGTTCAATAGCATCGGGAGTGGTAGGACATCTAGATCATGGAGTTGAACACACCGGCTTCAATGAATCCTAAACCCCTACTAAAGTGAACTCTCCTTGTTGCCCTCTCAGGCAAACCTTGTACACAATCCTTTAACTCTCCTTTATTTTATTCTTTGTAAAATAAAGTTTACAGTTTTGGTTTGTGTTCATATTAAATTTTTTATTTATTTTAGTGCATTTATATTATTTCGATCTATGATTATATTATTGATCGTGTTTTGCATTTCATAAGTCCTTAGTTGATCTACTGGACTAGCTAGAGCACCCCAAATCCCATTCTTCTGAAGGCCCTAGGAATTCGTGGGTTGAGGACTATTGTGCACCAAATACATCAATCTTTCCATCAATCAATTTTTCTAGTCGCAACACTTCTTTCTTAGCCACTTGCTCAATTAGCCTTTGTATTTGATGGACCCTCAGCTTCGAAAGTCTTCCTTGGGCATAGACCCCAAGGGTTCTCCTTGTTTCAGTCTAGAGCCCATCTATGATATGAAGTAGTTGCTCTCTTTGAGAATTGTCATGACCTAGGCATCAATGCAACAAAGAGTAATACCTACCCATGGATGCATCCAAGGATTCATGAGTACCTTTCTTCCATCCTTGGATTTTCCTGCTTAAGTTAGACACTCGAAATTACATCTAATACTTGTCATTGAATAGTTCAAGCATTGTACTCCATCTCCAAATTGATTTCGATTTCAAGGATCAATACCAACTTTCAACTTCCTTGATGAGTGTCCTAGGAAACAACTTCAATTTCTACCTTTCATTCTCCATGTTTTATAAGGCACAAGCATTGTGAAAGGCTTGGAGATGATTTTGAGAATCTAAATTATATCCCCCTTGAAGCTTAGGGATATTATTCATGTCTAACCATTTGATCCAACTATCTTTCACATGCCTAGTTGGTATCCTAACGACCTTTGTAATGTTCAACATGTTTCTTGTAGTAAGCAGACGATCATCATAGTCTTAATGTTCTTGGTGATCCTTGTCATGGCCATGATGCCTATGATGACCTCTACTATCCCTTCTTTCTTTGTGGTATTCCTTCCTTAATTTTCCATTCCCCTGGTCTCTACTATTTTAGTGGGATCCATGATCATC
>MNCI01034438.1:0-11604 GCA_015680685.1 Gnetum montanum | reverse complement strand
TGGCTACCAAACACTAATCGTTACTGGGATCACCACACGTAACGCACGTGCTCGAAGTGGTCGTATTGAGGCACCTAACTAGCCTAAGTGTGACGAGCAGCCGATTCCTTGACTAGCCGTACACATCCGTAGATGCTCGTAATCAAGTCGTACTCATCCCACGTTCTAGGAGACAAGGGGAAGAGAATCTAATCGTGATGAGTAGCCGATTCCTTGGTTAGCCGTACACATTCGTCAATGCTCATAACCAAGTCATACTCATGCCGCACTAACAATAGGTAAGAAATAACAGGTAAGAAATAAAAAATACTAAACCTATTCCATGCACTACAAGGTTTATCCACAAAGCTCGTCTTTATTGTCGTACACAACTTGCGTTCAGGTACAAAGCTGCTCGAATAAAGAACCATTCACTTGGGGATTCCTACTATGGGCACATGGAAAATATTCTATCTCTGGGATGATCAATCCACCAGAGCTTCACTACTTCTAGCCTAGGATGAGAAATGAGGGGAGTGTTACCTCTTATTTATAGATTTGGCGGCGGACCGCGATATCGTGTACGCGATATCAGAATGGCTGCAATATCGCGGTGCATGCGATATCGGGTCTCATCATACCCCCATGACTGAATGAAAACTCATTCTCGAGTTCCTTACAATAATATCAGGTAGGTATGGAATTATTGAGGGAAATGGAACTAATGGGATGACATGTGAATGGATCATTATTACAAAACTTGACAAAACTGGTGTTCATGATAACAGGGGTGAACACCTTATTACAATGACATTAGGCCTTTGTTGGTAGCTAAGAAAGAGAGAGAGAGTGAAGTGTTGCTACTGCCAATGCCAAAATTACGTCTTCGTTGTCCATCCTTAAGTGCACCATCGATATTGCTCCTTGCATAGCTACTTCTAGCACAGCTCCACTCCAAGTGTTTGCTCCAGATCCAATCCGTTGTTTGCATGTCTGCCATCTACACACACAACACAATCATATATTAGCAAGGGTAATTGAATCATCATGTAATTGATACCTTGCTTCGGTGTAAACTCATTGGCTAGGTTGTGGTATGGTTGATATGGATCTGGGAATATGTGACTGATGACTATCGAAGGTGTAGGGGTTAGGAAGAAAATCAACAAATTTTAGGGTAGGGAGAAAATTGAAAAAATTAAGCCCCGTACACCCATGACTAATCGCGAACCTCTGGTAGCGTTAGAATGGAGAAAGAAAAGGAGTAAGAAAGATAGATAAAAAGGGACAACTATGTCATTGATGAAGTGGATGTCAAGATGGAAATTAACAAAAATAAAATTAATTGCAAAATGTTAAAGAAAAGAATTTAACTAAGGATCCAAATAGGAATGTCAGTGGGTCCTCCCCAAAGTAGGCTCATGCCCTTAATGCCCTGACAAACCCACATTCAAAGAGTCCGTATGCCCAGGGAATGTCATCTGAAACAAGAGTTAAAGTCTTAACCACAAGCATTTACCAAAAAGAAAATAATGCATCGACCAAAATATATACACTAATGATACAACTGGCAATAAGGTGAATAATGGAGAGAAGGATTGAGAGAAGAGAAATGGAATGGAATCCCAAGAACAAAGTGGTGTACAGCCTCTTGTGTGTTTGATGATTAATGTGACTTGGTAAATCTCATTCCAACTTCGGCCTCAAACCAACCACATCCAGTGACTTTGCATTAATGCATTCTGTTAAACCATCCACTTGGGCAACAAGAATGCATGCTCCAAGAGCCACCACCATTCCGACAAAACAAAGGAGAAAATGGGAAGCGACAAGGGCCTTAGTTAGAGGGAACATTTTTGGTTCCATAACCAGTGCTTGTAGCCCAAGTTTATTCATCTAAGGGGTGTGATTTTAATTCCCACTTTTTTTTGGGTTTTGTGTTTTTATGCATGAGAACCACACCATGCAAAGACTTCTTATTTTTATTGTCTTAGCTCCTAATAATTGGGTAACATCGGAACGACAAAAAACTCAAGAAGAAACATTCAAGCACCCAAGAGAATGACCAACAAAAAAGCATCAAGTTCCTTTGAAGTTACACCCTTTTCAATCCATGAGTCATTCCTTAGTTTGAGAAATCCCCAGTCACCGATTCTTTTAAGTTCTTATTAAGAAGGGGATTATACATTTCCAAGCTGAGAGAAACCATAGAACTTGGTGGATGGATGGATGAAGTGGTCTCATTGCCTGCCATATCAGAAGAAACATACCTTAGTATCAACATTGTGACTTAAAGGTAAAAACCAAACATTAGCAATCAATATGAAAATAGTTCATACCATCATGAAGAACGCTTATTATGGGACAAACTTACAGGGTGGATCACACACACACACACACAAAATTGAAAAAGTATAACAATGTAAAACAAAAATGAGAAAAGTTAAAGAAATTTGGAAAACAAAAATGTGTAAAACAAAAACATGTAAAACAAAAACTTAAAAGAGTTGAGGGCCCCATATGGTTAGCATAGGTGGCCATCTCCCCCATAACTGAGTGGAAAGGGAGAGATCTAAAATAATGAGCGTCTGTTTGAATTTTGTAGAAGTGCCCAACTTCTCCCAACTGANCGGAACCTGAGTCAAGAAGAGCCCTATGTGGTTTATTTTCAGTGATCTGCAAATAGATTAAGGGGCTCCCAGGGTTAGTTAGTTTCCTAGGAAGGTGGCCTACCTTGATCTAATCAGTTATGGTATGTGTTAACATAACCGTATGCATTATGCTCTATTGGACTGAAGGGTGCTCCGAAGTGTTAGATGGTGGAGGAGTGTACATGGCTTCAACCGCTTGTTGTTGCGAGAGTTTGTTTGGGCTTTTGGTTCTGAAGTAAGGTCTTCTCTTTTTACAATTTTTAGAACCAGCAACAGGTTAGATATTTACAGCTCTCGCAGTGTGACATTGCTGCGGTTGAGGAGGAAGTTCCCCTTGCATTGTTGGAGTAGGAGGTGTTATGGGAACTACTTGTGGTGGAAGAGGTGCAGATGGATTAGGAGGATGGAACGAGTGTGAGATGTATCTTGGAGGAGAAGGAGTCCTTCTAAAGTACTCCCGAACTTGGTAGTGACGGTTGGGGGTTGCATGACCCGTAGAGTCACTTGGAGAAATCGGCTGCTGCACATAATACCATATGGATCAGGCTACCAGTAAGGATACTATTGTGTTGGTGGTGCCACCCCCCATGACTGTGGGTATTGCCACTACTGATGCTGTCCGATGGGCTATGGTGGAGTTCCACTTGGATAATATGTTAAGGGTTGGTGGAATTGCCTTGGGTTACCTTGTGGATAAGGTAACCTTCGGGGTGTTTACCGTTGGTTGAGTCTTGGATTAAGCGCATACACCCCAAACTCCTGTAGATGTGAGATGATGGGACAACATCCCTTAGGATGGTCATAATGGTAGATCTCACATCCACTGTCATCATTTGAATCAGAATCCTCAACCACATCGGAGTTAGTGATGTTTTCCTTACCCTTGTTATGTGCAAGGCTTAAATCTCTCCACTTTTTCTTACCTTTGTCACTACTTTGTTCAACCTTAGACTCTTCTACAATTTTCAAGACTGTTTCAATTCTTGAGTCTAAGGAATCCCACATTTGGTCTACTTTGGCCGATACCTCGGTTGTTAACTTTTGGATTAGCAAAGTTTTCCGATTCACCAACTCTTTGATTGGTGACTCATCCTCTTCATCACAAAATTTCACTCCCTTCTTTTGAAGGGAGGGATCGCAGTTGTACTCTTCTACACTTTCCCTTTTTCGTAGCTCACCTTCTTCATTTGCTACTTGCTCCAACAAGCTACGTACTTCATGAGCTTTGAGTTGTGAGAGTCTCCCTTGGGCGTAAGTCCCAAGGGTTCTTCTAGTTTCATTCCTTAGCCCATCCACGATGTGGCGAAGTTGATCCCGCTGAGCGTACCCATGGCCCGGGCAATGATGTAACAATGTGTAATAGCGGGCCATGGCAACATCTAAGGGTTCATGTGTACCTTAATTGCAGCCTTGGATCTGCTTACATAAATTGGACACTCTGGAGTATGTTTGATACTTTTTGTTGAACAGTTCTAGCATCATACTCCACCTCCTGATGGTTTTCGATTCTAAGGACTGGTACCAACTCTCTGCTTCTTTGGTGAGTGTCCTTGGGAACAACTTAAGTTTTTGCCACTCATTTTCTATATTCTACAATGCACAGGCATCGTGGAATGCCTGTAAATGATTTTTCAGATCAAAATTGTATCCCCCTTCAAATCGTGGGATGTTGTTCATGTCTAATCATTTGATCCAGTTGTCCTTTAAATGCCTTGTGGGAATCCTAACTGCCTCCATTATGTCAACCATGCTTTGGGTTGCGAGTAGGGGCTTGTCATGATCGTCTCTTTCATAACGCCTGTGATGTCTACGTTGTTCCCTATTCTCCCTACATCCTTGCCCTTTTCCTCTCTCTCGACTTTCACGTTGAGGTCTTTCATCTTTCTTACTTTTATCCTCACCTTTATGTTCATGGTGGATGAACCCAAATGTGGAAGGAGAGGGTGAGTGATGTGAAGAAGGGGAAGAAGAAGGGGAACCATCGCCATGATGATGTTTCTTACCTTCTCTTTAGCTGCTACGGCCCCAATCGTTGTGACGATCAAAGTGCCCATCCTTAGCATGAGTAGTTTTTCCCTCTATGAATAGCTAGTGTTCACGGGCATCAGAACTAGGGATATGTATCATTGATCATAGGTTTTGATACTCATCCTCCTCACCATCGTTAGGAGGGGGAACATCCTTTGCTAAAGAACCCGTGATAAAGGGTTCCTCATCTCCTATTTCGCTAAGGACGTGCAGAGATTTGCCCTTCAAAAAAGCATGTTGACTCTCCTGCCTTAAATCTCTCATACATTGGGCATCTGTGGGATAATAATCCCTCATGTCAAAATCTTCCACAATGTATTCCACAAAATGCTCGTGCATGCCAATCTGTACCAAGGCACAGAAAAGCATGCGAGAAATTGATCGATCTGGGGGTAACACAATGTTACCTTGCAAATATCTCCATCATAGTTGTTCGTCCTGATGGAGAACAAAAGAAAAATTAGGAATATACTCATCAGGATGAGTATATGTCATCCTATATTGTTTAGGACCTGGCTGATTTTGGTTATGTTTTTTATCTTGCCAACTGTCTCGTGTGTGATCCTTAGGTGGTGAGTTGCTCTTATGAGAAGAAGGAATTTTGATTGGTGTGCTATTTCACCATTATATAATTTTTTCTTGATTAACTCGAAGGTTCATTAAGGCTCACAATGATGTGAGTGATATCCCTTATGTTCTATTCGATGCACAAACACTTAGTTCCCTGGCAACGGCGCCAATGATGAGGGGCGAGGTACCCCTACACTCAACCATACGAAACAAGCGTAGCACGCACGATCCGGTCAAACCCCGCAGACTAAATGCCTCAACGCCCCATGGAACACTTGGGGTTAATCATTCGTTGTCTTCCCAGACTTACTTGTTGTTGTCATGGTGTATGGTTAAGTAAGTCCGAGGTATATGATTTTTTTGGTCTTTTTTGGTTTTATGTCTTCTACGCTAAGAGCAAAGGGTTGAGAAAACTAACTAATTCTAACTAATGTCCTAAGTCTAAATTAGCTAGCATCAACATCCGTTCCCACTTACCGTACACACCCTGAACTATGCAATTGTGGCTACCAAATACTAATCGTTACTGGGATCACCACACGTAATGCACGTGCTTAAAGTGGTCATACTGAGGCACCTAACTAGCCTAAGAGTGATGAGAAGCTAATTCCTTGACTAGTCGTACACATCCGTAGATGCTCGTAATCAAGTCGTACTCGTCCCATGTTCTAGGAGACAAGGGGAAGAGAATCTAATCGCGATGAGTAGCCGATTCCTTGGTTAGCCGTACACATTTGTCAATGCTCATAACCAAGTCGTGCTCATGCTGCGCTAACAACAAGTAAGAAATAACAAATAATAAACCTATTCCATGCACTGCAAGGTTTATCCACAAAGCTTGTCTTTATTTCCGCACACAACTTACGTTCAGGTATGAAGCTGCTCGAATAAAGAATTGTTGACTTGGGGACTCCTACTGCGGGCACATGGAAAATATTCTATCTCTGGGATGATTAATCCACCAGAGCTTCGCTACTTCTAGCCTAGGATGAGAAATAAGGGGAGTGCCACCTCTTATTTATAGATTTGGTGGCTGACCGCGATATTGCGTACGCAATATCGCAGGGGATGACGCGATATCGTGTATGCAATATCGCATGGGATGCGATATCGCGTCTCATCATTTATCATCTTAGAAGGTTTCCTGGACTCATTAGTAGCTTTTTCCTTCTATTTAGCTAAACATGACTCATTGCTCTATTTATTACAAGTGAGTATTTTCACCTGGGATATAGGAAAAGGATATGTTTGGGCTATAGTAGATGCAAAAGTATTCTAAGGTTCAGTATGAGATGAAGTAGGATGACAAGTGGATGGATGTGTAGATTGAGTAGGAATATTAAGATGAAAATTTGTAGCATGAATGTGATAAGGAAATGGATAGGAAAACTTTGGCTTAGAAGATTTGGTAGTGTAGTCAAACTAGAAAATCATGTAAAGATTCAAAGAATCTAGAAATGATTTCTTATATTATTTGTAGTTAGACTACTAAATGAGATAAGGCTTTTTGGATGAAGACTTATGAGCTTTGTATTCATTCTTGACAGCTAAAATTGTATCTCCAACTCCCAAGGAATTCTAGAATACTTTAATGCATAGTGAATGAATCACTCTCTACCACTATATTTCCCTTATCAATAAGATCCTAGATGTCATCCTTAATGTTTTTGTAAGTATCTATGTCATGTTCAATGATCTCATGATATTTGAAATATTTTCAATAGTCGTACCACTTAGGCACCTTAGGACCACCTTTTTATCTTTGAGAAGGATCCATAGCTATGAGCTAAATAATGGTAGCATACTCTTACTTAATTAGAGACCTATTTCTTCTTAACGTGGCCATTGCTAAGAAGATTATTGAGAAGTAGAGAGTACCTCATAGGCATCATGGTATACTAGTCTCTACTCCCTTAAGGCCTAAATGTTTAAGTGGAAGAGAAAGTTTCTAAGTGAGCATTTTTTTATCACTTAGAAAAAGAGGAAATACCAACAAACATTAGTGATTCTTTATCTTATTTAGTAGTCTTATTAGCCTTGTTATGGATTGACATGAATTCTAGTCATTTTGTTAAATAGATGCTTCTTCAATGTGCTTGGTGGCCAAGAAAGCATCATTCATAGAGTGATGCTTAGGATAAGGCATCCTTTTCTGAATATAGCTAATGACTAGTATTTTGAAAATGTATTGCAAGTGATATTTCTCCAAATGATAAGGTAATTTCATTTATGTCACTCTTCATTGAGAAATAAATTTATCAATCGGATCATTTGAAGCTTATTTGATGCTAATAAAAGACATCACATTGGTACTTTAAGGTACATTAAACTTGAAACATTCAATGATGGCTACAACTAGTTGCTTCGGAGAGGTGATAGATCCATGTGTTAGAAACCTATACCATTCCAAAGATCTTTTAGAAAGAGAATCTGAGAAACATCTTAGCATAATGTATGGCTACAGAGTTAGAAGCATGCATTCATTCCTAAATATGACCACATGATTGATGGGATCTCCTATGAAAGTAACTAGCGAAACTTCCATAGGTAGGATTGGCAAAGGAATTACAAAGTTGATGGAATAACTTAGGACCTTGTCTAAGAAAATAGAATAATTTCCTTATAAGCTTAGCACCTTTGCTTTTTTTCCTTCATTGTTTTGAAGATGGAGCCCCATGTCATTCAGTCATGCAACTATGGATCTTTTCTAGGGGAATCGATGATAGATGAAATCATAGTAGTCATTGAAGAGGTTAAGGGAGGACACACATGGGAAATGGGTTCAAATGTTGTAGGAGTGGGTATACCCAGAAAGATAGGATTAGATGAGTATATAGAAAAGGAGAATATGTTGGTAGATTAAGGAATGCTGAATGGTTGTGAAGTAAGAGTAGAAAGTAGAAAAGGTTGAAATTAAGGTATGATAAATTTTTGTTGAGAAATAGAGATAGAGCGAATAGTTCCAAAGGATGAAATAGAGGATTGAAAAATGAAATGTGACTTGCTAACATTATTAGGTGGAAATAGTGGGTAAGGTGAAGCTATGATTGCAAGAAGGCTAAATGGTTTGGTTGTAAGTGGAATAGATCCTTGTGCAACACCATGAGCAACTGATATGTTGATGTTATGAATGTAATAAGAGTGAGGGTTACTTTTATCAAGCTTCCCTATTGGTTGCTCTTCTTCTTCATTTGTCAAATGGATATCTAACTCAAAGGAAACACTTCCTTTGCTTACTCTAAGAGTGATGTGTAGACTAAGAGGTTGATCCAGGATGTTCTTCATCCTATCTCCTTCAATCTATAGGTGAATATAGTCGTGCATCTTCTCTTGATCCATGATGAATTCTACTATCTCCTTAGCTTTATCATCATCTAGTTCAATTAGAGAATCTGGATTAGGAAGAAAAGGTGGTAGCTTGTTAACATGTTCATACTCTCCCATGTGCTTGAGCATGTTATATGTCAATATATAACCTAGCTCCTACTTGACACAACCTATTTTGTAGTCCTTTAGGCTCAATCAACTTTATAACCATTGATTTCTTCTTGTCTTCATCAATTTTTGGATTTTGGAGAAGCTCAAAGTAGATGATGATGCCATAGTAGCAGTTGTAGAAATGATGTGACTTCCTAGAGTTGTTACTAGTGTGTTGATTTATCCTTGAAAATAGGTTCATAATTTCAATAAAAAGGTTATAAGTTTTACTTTCAAAAAAATGTTGAAATCATAAAGAAATGATTTGATATCAATGTTTTAATGTGGAACATCAATGAAAGTTAGATAATAGAAAAAGCTTAGAAATGACATTACAGTCATGGGTAGAAATGATGTGATGTCAATGCATTGGCACAACATGTCAACAAGAATTAGAAAAATTAGAAAAGGTTGAAAGAAAATGTAAAAATTTCAAAATTATAGAGAGTTAAAATAGAAAGAAAATTCTAGAAACAACATTTAGTTTCACAGAGGTCCTCTTGCTTGCACCAAAAAGATGTTGCAACAGGAATCATCCTAATAATGGAATCCAATAAAGCCTAACATAAAATTAAGCTAAGTAATCACATAGCCACAAAATGATCGAGAAAAATTAAACTCTCAAATAATGTCCCTCAAATCAAAATGGGACTTATAGATCATAGGATAAAAATCTAAGAACCTAGGCTAAATTTTTTTTCAAAGTTAAAAAATTAAGAACAAAAAGAAAATCAAGTGCATGCAATAGCCAATATAAAAATGTATAAAGATCATATGTAAATCTACAAAAAATAAAGAGAAATGAGTGATTAACAAATAAAAGTGATTAACAATGAGATGCAAAGAAGAATAGATCTAATCTATTAAAATGTTAAATTGAAGGAAAATCTAAAAAAAACNAGAGAAAATCTCAAAGGAAAAATTTAGATTACAAAAAAAGAGGAAATTAGGAACCTACAAAAGCCATTTTGAGACATGAACTAGGGATTAGAGATATCAAAGAAGGAGTTGTGTTACCCCATTCCTTCTCTGATGTATGCACCTGATGTAGATATGGTACAAATAATAGCAGATTCAGTGGCTAATGAAACAAAGAGAAGGATCGAATTGATGTATTGACCTAATTTTGAGTGATTTATCTATGTGTCAAGAAGACAACACAAAGGAGATATAATATGTCAACAAGTAGAGAGAAAGAGAGAAGGTAGTCTTCCTTAAAAAATTTGTGTCCTTGGAAGAGGTTTTCCAAATCACCAATCACATGAAATGTTAACTATGCTAAGAAAGAGAAAGGATAATAAATATTTTGTGTCAAACGGGAATGTTTAATTAAAAGTTAAATCATCAAAAAGCTAACCATTTTCTATTTATGGATATCCTACTATTTATAAGCTAAAAATGTCTTGTAGATTACATAGGAATGATGCAATGCAATCCATAGAATCTTGTAAACCAGTTTAGAGCTTCTAGATACAAGAATTGATGTGTAGATGTAAAATTTAACATCAAATGTCAAATTTAGAATTGATGCTAGATGTTAGAAAGTTGAAATGCTACAAAATATGAGATTTGACACTGGACATCAAAAGTAAATCTAATGCAAGACATCAAAAACTAGAAATCCATGCTAAAGCTAACATTCGATGTTGAAACTAGAAGAGAATTTCAAATGACATTATTAATGATGTGAAATATTATTTCTAGAAAGCTAGAAATAGAAATCTAGAAACCATGTCATAAATTATATAGAACATTGAACTCAAAGTGTTGAAGATGGTCTTAAGTGTTGAAAGCAATAGAATGTACCCAAGTCTTTAACTTATACAGAAAAATCCAAAGTAGGTATAACAGTTCCCATTTCTCTTATTTTCCTTGTAATTTAGAACTTCCCATTTGAGTAGTTTCTATTTCTTGTATTGTCTAGAATTGCTTCAAATCTATTTTCTACATTTTCCCTCTTGGGATTATCACATTAATAAAATATATCTACATCATATTGCATATATTTTCTTTAAATGTTTCTATTGCCAACCACATGCCTCTTCGTTTTTGTGTTTTATAGCATCATATTTCATTTTTGATGGGGTTATATATGTTTTCTACACATTTTCTCTTTTCATTTCTCTTACTTATTCTATGCACACACATTTCTCTCTCTACTTAATATCCACTAATGTTTGGCAAAAATGTTTAGTTCAAATTATTATATTTTTCTAATAATTTACAAGTTCCTTTTCAATTTAAGAAAATTAGTTTTCTTGGAATGTTTGGTGGCCATGAGATTACTTGGGTGAATTTCACGTTAGGTTGTATCCAATCTTAAATTATGATGATCCTTATTGTAACAGTATAGACTTAGTTTGAAACCTAGAAAAATAGGTATCATGAACACTTTAACTACAATTGACACTAGAATCTATTTTGGACATGGTTAGGTACCTCATATCCCTATCTCTACAATCCCTTCTCATCCCATTATTCACATTACTACTACATGTAATTGTGTGCCTAATGGTTTTGTATAGTATAGTACAAGATCCCAACCAAGGAAATTGTATGTTGTTTAGAACAAAGGCATGGTTTAAATTTACCTTCTAACATGCCTATAAAAGCCTTCTTTGTGGAGGACTTTCTTGCATGAATTTTGTTGATCATGACTTTTAATCAAAGCCTCACCTCTTTAAGGACATCATGAATAACTTCTCTAAATTTATGCATGATTTTGAGAGTACTTCTCATTAATTTTGATTATTTTTAATGCTTTTATACTAAAATTTCCTTTAAATTCAATATTTCTTGGCCATTTTGAAACCACATGTTTTTTTAATATTCCAATGCATTTATAATATCTTGCAAACCAAACCTTTGGACTAAGGATGTGACTTTTAAAATTTCTCTA
>MNCI01034428.1:59468-74151 GCA_015680685.1 Gnetum montanum | reverse complement strand
AACCACTTGGCTAAGTAGCTTGTTGTAAGTTAACATCCCTAGTGGTGTTACATTATTGGGGCTAGGCTAGAATTTTTCCCTGCATTAATGGAGTAGGTGGTAATTGAGTTAAGGATGAAAGGATATGTGCAGAAGGATGAGGAGGATAATGAGAAAATGAAAATTCCCCTCTTCGAGATAGTATTCAGGATGATAANGATAGTAGTAATGCTAGAATGAAGCATGACTAGAAGAGTCATGTAAATAAATGGGCTATTAAACATAGTACCCATATTGATTAGATTATTGATAAGGGTACTATTGCCTTGGTGGTAGCATCCCCCATAACTATGGGTGCTACCACTAATGGTACTACTCATAAGGTTGTGATGGAGCTTTACTAGAATAGTAGGCTTGTTTTTGGTGGAACTACTTAAGGTTTTCTTAAGGATAAGTCAATCTTCTAGGTGCTTGCCTTCTTGCCAATCTAGAATTTAGAACATACACTCAAAACACCTACAAGTATGACATAATGAAACAACATCCCTTAGGATCTTTGTAGTGGTAGATGTCACATCCACCACCATCATCTAATTTAGAGTCCACAACCTCCTCTACTATAGCAACCTTGTCCTTACCCTTTTGGTAGGCATGTTCACCTTCCTTCCCTCTCCTGCAATCATGATGATTGCTTTGCTCCTTGGATTCCTTTGCTATTTTCAAAGAATTTTGAAACTTCTCATCCAAAGAGTCTCACATTTTGTCTACCTTAGCCAAAATTTCAAAAATAGACTTTTGAATTAGTAAGGTCTTTCACTACACCACTTCATCAACTGGTGCCTCCTCCTCATTATCACAAAAACAAACCTCCATTTTGTGAATGGAAGGGTTCCAATTATATTCTTCTACACTTTTTCTTTTCCTCAACTCTTCTTCTTTAACAACTTGATCTATCAACCTTTGGATCTAATAGGCTCTAAGTTTTGAAAGTCTCCCTTGGGCATAGATCCCAAGAGTTCTTCTCATTTCTGTTCAAAGCTCATCTCTGATATGGGAAAGCTACTCCCTTTGAGAATAACCATGGCTATGAAATCTATGAAAAAGAGACTAGTACGTACCCATGGCTACATTCAAGGGTTCATGTATTCCTTGTTTGCAACCTTAGATCTACTTTCTCCTATTGAACACTTAGGAGTATGTTTGATACTTGTCATTGAAGAGCTCAAACATCCTACTCCAATGTTTATTGATTCTAGTTCTAAGAATCAATACTAGCTTTTAACTTTTTTAATGAAAATCCTTGGGAATAACTTTAACTTTAACTATTTATTTTCACTGTTCTATAAGGCTTAGGCATCGTGAAAGGCTTGAAGATGATTATGTGGATCTGAGTTGTATTCCCCTTCGAACTTGAGAATATTATTCATATCCAACCATTGAATTCTACTATATTTCACATGCCTTGTCAGGATTCTCATGATCATAGCCTCATCATGGTCATAGCCTCTATGATGACCATGATGCCTATGATGCCCTCTACTACCCCTACTTTTGTGGTGGTGTGCCTTCCTTAATTAGCCATGTCCTTGGTCTCTACTAGTTGAGTGGGCCCTACAATCATCTTTGTATCATTGGTTACCTCCATCACAGTAGCATACTCTGCAACTTTAGTCGGAGCTAGAGGAGGAAGAAGAGGATATTGAAGGTGAAGAAGAGGAAGAAGAGCCAGCACCAGCATGGTGCCTATTACCCCCTCTTCATCGATCACAACCACAATCATCATGTCTATCCATGTTACTGCCGTAACTCCCACCTTTGGAGCTCCCATGGTTATGGATCCCATTCTTGCCCAAACCAAGATTATTTATAGTAGACTATAAATTCTATTTTAGGCCCTCCTCATCAAAGAAAAGGGTAGAAGAGTCAATGAATTAAGAACAACCAGAAAAGGGGTCCTTTCCTTCTTTTTGGCCTAATAGGAATAAGGGGTTATTGAACTGTTTCCCCTTTGAACTTTTGTAAAGTCTCGCCTATTGTTGATCTCTTTTGTGTTGTGCCTCAGTGAGAGGATTGTCCTGATAGTCGTGGTCTTGCACAACATATTCAGCATTGAGCCCCTAGATGTCGAACCTTATAAGAGTTTGGAGTAGCATCATAGAGACTGATTGATCGATCAACAATATGATGTTTCCCTCCATGTCCCTCCACTGCAACTATTCATCATGATGTAGGATGAAGGTGAAATCTGGAACATACTCATCGAGATGAGTATATACCACTCTACATTGTTGGGGCACTAGCTAATTTGATCCCCCACGCCTTTGTTGATTAGATGTATGCTTAAACAACAACAAAGAATCAGCCCTATGAGAAGAAGCCATTTTAGCTTTGAAAAGAAAAATAGTGTGCTCATTACTATTATTATTATTTTTAATGATTATGACTTTAGGTTTGTTACAACATCTTTAAATAATTTCACTAAGTTCGAGATAGCTCACATAGCTAACTAAAGTCCTTGGTAATGACACCAATGATCAGCAGTAAGAAGTCTCTACACCCAATCATACAAATCATTGGCATTCACTAAGCGATCTGGTCGAATTCCACAAACTTTAGCTCTCCAAGTACACTGGGTTTAGGAAGTGAATATCAAGGACATTATCGTTGTCTTCACAATTTCACTTGTGAAATGCAAAGGTATGGTTAAATGTCACTAAGGCACATGATTTTTATCATTTTATCTTTTTCACTAGATTCACCTAAGTGCTAGAAATAAAATAAAGTAAATTTAATATTTAATTAATCTGATTAATCTACTAACTAGCTAACACTAAACTAATCTTACCATAAGCATCCATTCTCACATTTTGTACACATCTTGAATATGTTGCAATGCTACTAAGCTACCAAGCATTAGACACTACTAGGATTACTAAGCATAACATATGCTCGAAGTGGTCATACTTATGTTTGTTATTGAATTGATATTAATTACTTAATTAAAATTTATTAAAGTCAAGTGCCTGAATAATAAATGCATAGGAGAAACATTAATCTATTCCAAGTGCTCCAAGGTTTGATCAGAATAGCTTGTCTTTATTGTCATTCACACTAAGTTGCTCAAGTACATCAATGCTTGAATAAAGATGTGTACACTTCTTTAACTCCTATTGCAGGCACCCAGAAAATATTTTAAGTCTAAAGAAAACAAACGGCAGGAGGTTCGCTATGACATCGTGCCACATCAACAGAAAATAAATAATCAACGTAGGAAACCTTATGTTGATGGGTCCACATCCACAGGGTTCATCACCACCAGAAGAGTTAGCATCACGTGTACGGGTCAACTTTACAAAATTGGCCATTTGGTAAACGGTTTGGATTTGCTTCAATAAAATCTGTGATTACTTGCTGAATCGGAACGATCAAGGGGTGAAGAATATAAGCTTATCTTTTCAGTGAAAACCAGAATGGTTAAACAGGGCTACAGCTTGTGCAAATTATTCTGTGGGCCACTGTTTAATGCGGCCCAACAATCCGATTTAACAGTGATAAATAGACATGAACAGCAAGACAGATCTTAAGAATTCAAAATCGGCTGCACAATTTTGGCAGTTGAAGAGGTGGGGTTTTGTTTTTGAGTAATCCAAGGAATTTGCAGCCCCAACATGAGAATTTTAGCACGCATGTTCTTGTCATAACTGCAGGCCTCCGTTCCTGGTCCTTATGTTTGTTTTGTTTTTTTGCGTTTAAATAACCGTTTGACTTTGCAAAATTTTTCTGCTTTTGTGTGCGCCATCAAAATCAGTAGGTGGAACGAGAGAAAGAATCTATGCTACAGAAGTCAACGGATTTTGAGAGAAAACAAAGGACTTTCGCTGTATTTGACTTACAGGGTATACACTAGAGTTTAGACTTTTACGAGCCGAGAATGTTGAAAAAATGCATTGCTCCACGTTGCCGTGATTGACGGGACTCTATCTTTCTCTGGAACACCAGGAACCCATGCAGGGCTATATATTTGCTTTTCCAGGTTATGTTACAGAGGTATAAACTTTGCAGCAGGATAGAACATGAAATTATGATCTTCTTGGGCAGCAGCAGTAAAAGGAAATCCCAAGGCAAGGACAGGTCTAGCTATCTGCGGCTTGATCACGGTTCTGATTCTGCAGTTGCAGCAGATGTGATTATGGAGGAGGATTTGAAGACAAAGGCAAAAAAAGTTGCCCCCAAAGGCCGCTTTGCTGTCTGCGTTGAAGGCAAAAAGTTGTATGTGAAAATAAGATGTCTCCAACATCCATTAATGAGGATGGTGTTGAAATGGTCTGCTGAGGAATTTGGATTGCATCAGTCTGGAGTGATAAAAATTCCCTGCAATCTCCCCACTTTCCTTACTCTTCTCGACTGTATTTCTAATTCTTCTCGTTCCTGCTCTTCTTCTTTGTTGCCATCCCATCTCAATTTTGTTTTGGTTGATACCAAAATACAGGATCTACAAATCCTCGATGGCTGATGTTCTTTTACAATTCGGGCAACAGGTGCCTTTGTCCTCTTCTGGGCTTCAAATTAAAGTCCAACATACTAGCATAACTTTTTTTATAAAAAGAAAATTCAATGATCAATTACTACTTTGCAACTTCTTGACTTCAGCTTCAGAATAATAAGCTCTGTTTTGTAAGCTCTGGAATTAAACTCGTTTCCTCCTTCTAACTCGGATAAGGTGGCCCGTTTTAACGGGTTACTAACGCGGATCAATTTTGAATTTTTAGGGGAAAAAGAAAGATCCCATGATGTGTTACATGACTCGCGGAGTTTCTGCCAGTGGCAAAAAACGGGAATTTTAACATATTCAGAGGGATTAAAGCGGTAAACTCCAAATGGCTGTCACTCTGAGTAGCTCGCTGGGTCCGAGTTCATCCCAGAAAAAACGAGTGACTCGCCGAGTCCAAGTCTTGTAAGACTATTCCCATCGATTATAGATCTTAGACAAGAAAGGGAATGCCCTGAATTCAACTGGGCAGCATGGTTATAAAGCTTACTGAAGTAAGCATGTAGACTGTACCATAAAAAGTCTCCCTTTCATTCTAAATGCATTGTATTTGGAGCATGTCGGTACAAACCTTCTCAAATTTGGTCTTCCGCGGGTACTGCTCGCTGGATTGACTCATGTTTTTTTCTTATATTTTAACTTTCTAATATATTAATGTGCTAAGATTGACGCTTTTGTTGTAAACACTTATATTATACTGCACTAGTTAAAGATTCATCTTCGTTTAAATATTAAAAGTTGAAAAGCAAGTTACATTTTTTCTTTGACCTTTCTCAGCTTAATAATGTTGAACTCTCTTTTATAAACTTCATAAGCTATCGATATTCAAATCATGGCTTTCTAAGTATCTAACTTTCTAAGTATCTAAGTTCAATGAATGATATCACCAAAAAGTAGGTTATCATGTAATCCATTCACCCTCTTAATAATTATTAATAAATATTTTAACATCTTTATTATAGTTTAACTTTGTTAAGAACCGTCCATATCTTATTATCTTATGTACAAGTGCATTCAGCATTTTAAATTTTTCATATTTTATTCTTTGATGTATATTGTATATAAGGATTATTGAACTTATTACTTTATAATCGAAGCTATTTACAAAAAAATGATTTTGCTAACTAATATTGATGGTTTTATTTTATTACCATTGTATCATAACATAAGCCTAACTTATCCCTTAATATATAGTCTATGCATGTTTTTTTTTTAAAGATGTCACTTATCAAGTAAGTCAAAGCTTATTACCTATGACTATTATGCAAAGGTGCCAATAATTTTATTTATTAATAGTGGTAACATTGCATCCAAGGGTGTAGTGCAAGTAGTTAGGATACTCATCTCTTGGTTGGAAGGTTATGAGTTCAATTCTTGCCTTTGCTTACAAGTGTGATAGTAATGTAGTATCCTTTTGGTGGGACTCTTTTGTTTATTGGGTCATATTTACCTTGTTGTATGGGTAGGGTTTTGCTACCAATGCCAAGTTATCTTGCCTTTAAAAAATATGGTAAAATCATTTTCAATATTTTTATTTTAACATAGTTATACTACATATGACTACATATGTCATACTAAAACTAGTGTAGTAGCCTTGTGATGAGACTCTTTTATTTAGTGGGTTACATTTACCTTGTTATGTGGGTAGGGATTCTACTACCAACCCCAAGTTTCCTTGCCTTAAAAATATGGTATAATCATTTTCAATGTTTTTATTTTCACGCAGTTATACCCCATATGAGTACATATGTCATACTAGAACTATATATGTCAATGCTACGTCATGTTATGAGGCTAGGGTTATGCCTTAGCAGCAAGTGACATGGATTCTATATGTCTCTTAACCTTGCCCCTTGTGTAGATTTGAGTTGTGCTACCAAACCTAAGTTACCTTGCCTCCAAAAAAAGAAAAAAAGAAAAAAATAGTAACATTATTTCTAATATTTTTATTTTAACATAGTTATATCTTGACCTTATGTTAACCCTAAGCACCATTTGATAAGTTTTAATTCATTAATAAGCTAGAAAGCTAGCACCACCACCACTGTAGAGAAAATAGATTAACAAAAAAATTACGAATTGACTATCTTATTAATTGATTGAAGGTAAATTACCTATACAAGCTCTAGCTTTTTAATTAATAAAATGAATAGTGATGAGTAAACCTTTTGTTTTGATTTATTGATTTTTTTAAACTCTAACATCCAAAAAGAATGTTATGAAATTAAAATGCTCAAAAGGAAATAATATTTTTAAAAAAGAAAAATATCTAGCTATATTCAAAACACATCTCTAGTATGAATTATTTATTTTGATTCAAAGATCCGGTGACCTCATACTCACCATGAACGACGACAATATTTGGTCACAACATGATGTAGTTGATATGTTCTATGGTAAACTGAAGATGCTGCGAAGTTCATGTATATCTGAGTTTTACAAATTCTGTGTTAAACCCATGATTAAAAATTGAAAGCCTACCAAAGAAATGCAGGAGTTCAACATGCACTAATAAGTAATAATCAACTCTGCAGCCGCTGCAACGTTCGTAAATGCTTGGTCAGTACAGTATCTGAGCCCTTGATATCAGGAGTGGAGTAGAAAAGGGCCACAAATAACCGAACAAACAAATGATTTTCAGAGGAAATTATTAGACGATGGTTCGTCTTCTTCCGCAACTTTAATGACTAATGGCACCAGATGCCATCATTCACACACTAGACTTTCTTTTTAATCATTTCATTTCTATGACCTTAATAGATAGTTGCTGCTCTGACACAGGGCCGGGTTCAAAGAACCTGTTACAATTTGGACTACTGTCACAAAGTCTTGAAAATCATTTCATTTCTATGACCTTAATAGATAGTTGCTGCTCTGACACAGGGCCGGGTTCAAAGAACCTGTTACAATTTGGACTACTGTCACAAAGTCTTGAAAATTAGGCTGGTAGTATAACGTCTTTTACTTGCTAAGGCGTCAATGATTCGCCGGTGGGTGTCGCAATTGGAAATTTCACTCTAGGTTTGTTTAATTTCACTTGAGGAATCATTATTTGGAAATTTCACTTTAGGAATCATTATTTGGAGTGATGATAAGGTATTTGTTTCTTAAGTTTAAAAAGAAAAGTGAATTTGAATTTAGGATCAGTTACTAGAAAGAGGTTAAGCTTTCCACTTTTGTTTCTAGATCTTGCCTTGGCAAGATGAGCATTGAGCCTTTAGGTGATGATCCCTATTTTATTGATACACCTCAACTGAAATGTGATTCAAATTAGTAACCTCTTGCTTAACAAACATAATAAGATAAAGAACTAATCACTTGAGAAACAATTATTCTGACCAACCTGAGAATTAACTTAGGTTATGGGAGGACCACATACTAGGAAGTTTAACCTCTTTTTGAGTCACCGTCAAGACTTGAACCTAAGATTTACCGCTTGAAAAATAAGCACCATAATAAATAGTTGTGACCAACTTACTCTAATGATGGCACGTATCAATCCAGCCGATCGAAAACCTCTACATGTAACCTAGCCCTCAGATCATAACCATGGTTAATGAATAGGTGCATCCGCATTTCCAATAGCTAGAGCGCACTATATGTACATTTCAGAATCAAATGCAAATGCATTCCAACGGATGTAAGCATTGCACTCTTATTCACAGCAGTAGTTGGTTGAAAATTCTTCTTTCTCATCCGATTGCTATTTCAACGTCAGATCATCTGATCATGTATCAATCAATCAATCATGCTGTGCAATGAACCCACTCATTTAGGAAGCTTCTATGTTGAAAAAGTCTCCCACAAACGCTGATGGCTTCTCAAGAATGTGCCATATAATTACTAATTTAGAGTTTAAACTTGGTCGTAGGCGCTTTGGCACGCAAAAGTAGATTAATATTGCTCGTGCAGTCGCGTGCTGACATGGAGAAGTTTTCTGCATGTTATACTCATTGGTTAATAATTTAATATATATCATTAGACTTTTTCAATAATCTTCCATTCTTATTTGTTGCTCAGGTCATCCATGTGCACGCACTTTCTTAATATCTATTCAAAATTTGCAGATGCAGAAGTACATGTTTCTTAACGTGGACATGCATAAATGAATCTCTTTTCGTTGCGATGATTTCCTGAACAGACAACTGCAAGTTTCTTTTTTTTATCTTGTTTGGCTGTCGCGAAGCTTCTAATTACAAATAATCGTGCTATTGCCTTACAGTTACTCTAAGGCAATAGCCTCAAGATGACACAATGTGATGTCACTAGTGAATGGTATAGTTTATCTTGAATCCAAAAAGAAAGGTAAAATTATTGACATTAATTACAAATTTTCAATAAGTTACACACTGTCTATAAGCAATGTACCTCATGTACCACTTCTCATTGGATTATTATAAATTATTATTTCTAAGTTATGACAGTATATTATTTTGGTGAGAATCCAATTACTAATTGGTTGGGCATTGTCACAGAAAATAAATAATTATCATCATAATGCTAGGCCAAGAGATTGACTATTTTCATAGAAATTATCAAGGGTATTGATGAAGAATCATGGTTTGGCCATGTCAATGAAATGCCATTGTCGTGACCTCATTAACATGATCTCATTGATGTGATCTTGTTGACATAAGGTTTGACTTGTTGACGTATACCTGTCAACAAGGGTCCCTATTTTACGTATAAATATGCACTCATTAGCCACATTATGGCATAAGTCTCATAGTTATAGTGAAGCTCTAGTAGCTTTTCAACTTGAAAGTTAGGAGTCAAAGAGTGTACAAATCTTTATTTGAGCACTATTGTACTTGAGCACTACAATGTGTGCAACAATAAAGATGAGCTTTTTGATAAACCTTGTAGCACTTTGAAATAGATTAATTATTTCCTTTATGCGTTTAATATTTTAAGCAATTTCCTTTAATGCTTTAAGTAATGAAAGTAATTAAATTAAGCCAATTTAAGCTAGATTAAGATAGATTAAAGAGTGATTAATTAAGCACATAAGTACGACCACTTCAAGCATATGCTTGGCACTTGGTAATCCTAGTAATGCTTAGCATGTGATAACCCAATAGCGTTAAACATGTTTAGGATGTGTATGACAAGTGAGAATGGTGCTTATGTTAGGATCAATTAAATGTTAGTTACTTAGAGTAAATTATCAATTAAATATTTAATTATTTATTCTTTATTCTTAGACAACTTAGAATATAAAACAAAAAAAATGATAAAAATTATATGCCTCAATTGCACTTAACCATACCTTTGCATTTCATAAGTGTGATTGGGAAGACAACGATTGCAACGATTAGTTTCAACTCCTAGAGACCAGTGTACTTAGAAGACTATAAGTCCACGAAATTCAACTGAATTACATGTGAATGCTTAGTGATTTATATGGTTGCGCATAGGGTCTATTCACTGCTCATCATTGGCGTTGTTGTCAAGGACTTGTAGCTTGATACGTGTGCTATCTAGAACTTAGTGAAAATTATTTAAGATCATTGGAATGAACCCTAAAGTTACATTCATTCAAAATATAAAAATAATAATAATAATTAAAGCACATTGAATTTTTCTTTTAATAAAAAAATTTTTCTTCTCATAAGCATGATGAATCAAAACCACCAGTACCCCAAGAATTCAAAGTGGTATATGCTCATCCAGATGAATTTGTACCCAATTTCACCTTCATGCTACATCAGGATGAACAGCCACAATGGAGAGACATGGAGGACAACATCATGTTGTCACTTGATCGATCCGTTCTTGAGATGCTAATCCAAACTCTTAAGAGGTTGGGCATCCATGATCTTCATGAATAATATGTTGTGTATGACCATGACTATCAAGACTACTATCCGACGAAAACACAATGCAAAAGAGATCAGTACTAGGAGAAGCACCATGAAGCTATGAAGGGAACTGGTTTATTAACCCCTTGTTCTTGCTAAACTAAAAAGATAATGAGGACCCTCCCTTTGGAGGTTCTCAACATGAAGATTCTCCACCCCTTGACTTTGGTGAAGGGGGCTTGAACCCGAACTTATAGTCCACTAGCAACAATCCTAGTTTAGACAAAAGTGGGAGACAAGGCAAGGGCTCAAGCATGTATCATGATGATAATAAATTTGATGATCATGGTTTTGACAAGCAGAAAGGAGGTGGAAGACACCATGGTGGTGGAAATCCTCCTCCCTCTTCACCTTCTTCATTTGTATCTTCTTCTTCCTCCTCTAAATCTAACTGAAACCACAAAGGATGAAACTATGATGGAGGTGAATGATGGGACAATAATGATCATAGGTCCCACCATGAATGAAGTGATAGTAAAGGACATCATATGCATCATTGAAATCATGATGATGATGAGCCTTTGCTTGCAACTTGAAGCATGTTGAACATTGCAGAGGTAGTCCAAATTCCAACTAGCCATGTGAAAGATAGTAGAATCAAGAGGTTGGATATGAACAATATAGATCCACATATCTATCTTCAAGTATTTCATGATTCCTATACCTTTTGGAACATAGAGAATAACTAACAAAAACTTAAGCTATTTCCTAGGACATTCACAAAAGAAGCAGGAAGTTGGTATTTCTTTTTGGAGCCAAAATCAATTCGTAGATGGAGTACGATGCTTGAGTTGTTTAATGACAAATATCAAACATACTCTCGAGTGTCCAATTTTAGAAAGTAAATCTAAGGCTGGCAATAAAGAACTCTTGGTTGCAGCCACGGGCAAGTATTATTCCTTGCACAAATGTTGATGGGCGGCAAGGTACCCTTATGCCCATCCATATGAATCACAAGCGTTCATGTGTGATCCGATCAAATTCTCTAGACCTTAATTACTAGGTACATTAGAGCTAAATAGTGCATGCATGTTTTCTGTTAGTTTTCTTCCTAGTCCCACTTGTGAAATGCAATTATATGGTTAAGTGTGACTGAGGCATAAGATTTTTATTATTTTGTGTTTTATCAATTTACTCGCCTAGAACAAGAATGAAAGTAAGAGTAATTAAGTGCTAAGGAAACTATGGTCTAACTAGCCGAACACAAGTAACTGTTCCCACTTCCCAGACACATCCTAAACTTTGTGTAAACACTATTGGGTTGTCAAACGCTAACCATTTCTAAGCTATCAAGTGTCACACATATGTTTGAAGGGCTTGTGCTTGTGTATTTTAATAAGTTGCTTAATGAATCAAAATTAATTGCTGAATGAATAACATTAATGTAAACTAAATGAAATCACAATATATATAAATGCATAAGAAAGAATGTCTTAAGTGCTACAAGGTGAATCAAAGAGTGCATCTTTATTGTCAACACAATGGTGTGTTTAGGTACATCAATGCTTGAATAAAGATTCGATCACACTCAGATCTCCAACTATAGGCACTTGGAAAATATTTTAACTCTCAAATGAACAAACTACAAGAGTTTTGCTACTTGACTGCCAAAAACTACTCTTAATCATGTGCTCAAGGGATGTATTTATAGACCCGAGAATAAACCTACAATATTGAATGCATGATATTGCATCTTGGGCCACAATATCATGTACCCGATATCGTAGCTACTCCAATATCAGAGCATATGAAAAATATGATTCATCATATCCCCATGACTGAATGAAAACTTGTCCTTGCGTACATAAGAAGAAAAACAAGTTTGTTACAAAATATATTAGGAGGTGTGGACTATTCGACTGACATGCAAAGTGACACAAATAAAACAAAAAAATACAAACGTGCCTGAGCACACAACATTATAATTTTGTACAAAATTAGGTGTTCATGATAATAGGAAAGGACACCCTCGAATCCAATGGACATCCAACCCCTCTTGGCAACAAAAGAATGAGGGAGAGGTAGAAAAGATCCGGTGGTTACGAACAATCTCCCATGAGTGATATTGTTGCATCCTCCTTGGTGAAGATAGTCCTACTTCCAGTCCATGCTCTCCACTGCAATCACAACAAAATCAAGGATTAGTATATAAAGTGTAACATATGATGGCTAAGTACCTTATCTCCTTAGTGATTTTATCTAGCTAAGTTGTGATTGTGATAGATTGGTTACTTGATAATGTTAGTGAGAAGATTGATGAATGAGTTAAGTAAGAGAAGTGGTCAATGAAATTTAGAAAAATATTAACACAAGGAATACTGGAAAAAGGGTATATAAATTCACAACAATAAAAAGAAGGAATTCACTAACAATAGTTGTAAAGATGTGTACAATTGGATGGCATGGATGGGGTAAATAAAAAGAATTCAATTGTAACAATGTCTAAGGGTAAAGAACTTAACTTAACCAAACCAAACAATATGCAAGTGGATCCTCCCAAAAGCAAGCACAAGCCTTTTATGCCCTTGCATAACTTCAAACCAAGGAGTCTGTGGTCATCATGGATGATTAATGGTTATAGAAAGTTAAATACAAAAACCTAGAAATAGCTGACTGAGAAACTTGACACATCAAACCAGAACATTAAATCCAAACATGAAACTGATAATGAGGTGAGGCATGAAAAGCATAGATGGATGATAGAGAGAATGGAATGGAGTTCCTAATTATGGTCACATGAAGTCCATTGTGGAGTTTGTGATTAAATGACTCTGCAGGATCCATCCTTAGTCTAGACCAAAACCAACCACTTTCAGTGACTTTGCATCGACATTCTAAGACTAGTCCATCTCCTGAGACACAAGAATGCTTCCACAAAACAACCATAATTCCAAATTGGAGAGAATGTAGGAAGTAAGAAAGGGCCTTAGTTAGAGGAGACAAAACAAGTCCCATAATCAATGCTTGTAACCCTTTTATTTGGTCTAAGAGGTGTGTTTTGAATTTCCATATGTTTTTTTTCTTGAATAGAAATCACACCATGCAAAGACCCATGTGTTTTCGTGTTTATTTTGTCTAAGGGATGTACTTTAAATCCTCATCTCTCTTCTTTTTTTCTTCTTTTTTTCAATGAGGACCACACCATGCAAGGACTTATTTGACTTCCTGTTGTGAAATGACATAAAATGGTGAGAAGCTCATGAGAACACTCACACATACATACGAAAAAAGAAAAGCACAAAGAATACCACATCCCTTTGAAGCCACACCCTATCTAAACCTTTGATTCCTTCCCAATTTTGAAAACTACAAAAGTCACTAATTTATTAAGGTTGCATTAAAGAAAAAGGGACTACACATTTTCAAAACAAGGAAAACCATAGAGTATGTGGATGGGTGGAAGATGTGGACTCACTACCTGTTACATGAAAAGAAACCATGTCCCAGTCGTCAATAATGACATTCAAAGTTAGAAACCAGATATCAACAATGAAATTACAAATAAAGTATACCACCATCAAGTAGCACATTATCATTGTACCTAACACCTTATTAGTAGAAAGAGTAGAGAAACACATCAAACAGAAGAAAATATATAAAAAATTAAAAGATTATGAAATAAATATCAAATATATTAATGATGGTGTAAAAAAAAAACTTAGAAAAGATCAATAACCTAAAAAACACAAAGATGTAAAACAAAGAATATGAAAACAAAAAGTTGTAAAACCAAAAATGTGTAAAATAAAAAAGTCAAAAGATTGACGAGCTGCATAAAGGGTTAGTATGAGTGGCCATCTCCCCCACAACTAAGTTGAAAGGGGGAGATCTGAAAGATTGAGCATGGTTTCCTATCTGGCGATGTGTTTGTTGAGTTGGTTGGCTTGGGCTCATGGAAAGGTTTCACTTGTTGGATGTTGACTAATTGTTTCTTTTCTGGGATGTTAGGTTTATAGATAATCATGGCCCCAGATGGAAAAGTCTCATCAATAATGTAAGATCCTTCCCATAATTTTTGACATTTGGTTTGTTGGGGCATGTGTGCAAGATTCCAATAGAGAACCTTGTCTCTTGGTTGAAACTTGACTTTTCTTAATTTGAGGTCATGGAATTTCTTATTGAATGCATTATGTGTTTCGTTGGATGACAAGGCCATTAATTGATTTTCATCTAGCAAGTTGAGGTTCATTAATAGTTCTTTCTGTGCTAGACTTATATTCAAGTTAAGGTCATAGGCTGTAGAGAGTGTATAGAGCTTAGATTGGATGGGTAGTGTTGGTAGTTTTTCATACAT
>MNCI01034428.1:44082-56456 GCA_015680685.1 Gnetum montanum | reverse complement strand
AACACAAAATTAATTTTAAGTTTTAAGAATGTCAAGAATATCACTATACCCTCGAACAAAACCTCTTATTTGTAGAATGGATGAGTGCGTGTAATGAGCTCACTATCCAAATAATTAATCGTTCAAGACTCAATAACATAGAACACACCTCAACCAACGAGCCACATGAGTCTTTTATTCGTAGATGAGATTACTTGTAAAAAGATAAAAAGATAAAAAGACAAAAAGATAAAACAAGAAATTAAAAGATGAAAGGCTAGAAAATAAAAATTGTAAAATTAAAGAAAATGAAAAATATTTATTAATCCTGCTTATTATTAAAATGGGGGATATCCCCCATAACTAAACGGTTGAGCATGGCAAGGATTAATAAATGAAAGATGAGGATCCTTGCATGTTGGAAACATTGAAACTTGGTCATACTTACCCCATTGGGGTTCACACCCTTGATTATAGTAAGCATAGTGGGAAAATTTATGAGATGTGGTTCTCGGATAAAGAGTTGACCCACTATGATACTTTGGATCGTAAGATGCTATGCAAGGATCAGGATGTCACTCTCCATGGCTGTATTCATTGGGCCATATGGTTGTTGGACTGTTAATTTATGGCCCTGATGAGGTGACATGGGGCGTTGGGTTCAACGAGAAGGATGCACCACAGTGTTGGACTTGTGCTGAGTTGGAGAATGTAGTGGCCTTGGAATTGTGTTATCCCTTCCTATCGTTATGTCTAAAGAAAGGGTGCTTTCGATGTCAATGAGGTCTCTCACTGCTGTTGGCAATAGTAGCACAAGTAATGTTCATGGGTTGTTGTTATGGTGCAGACACTTTAGGAATAGTTGGTGACAATGTAGAAGGAGGGAAAGGATGAGAATGTTGAAATTTAGGAGAAGTCTAAGGTACATAAGGCAGTGGTTGTGTTGAAGACACAGGTTGATAGTATTGAGGATCATGATAATGCGGCGAGATAGAGTATGTTGACCCAGTTGGGGAAACAGGGTGTTGGACTAGATAAGCATTTAGATTCAGATGATTTGAAGGGTGTTTCCATTTTAGGGATGGTTTCCCCCATGACTGGGATTGTTGCCACTGTGATTGAACACAATATCTCTGTACAAACTCTGGGTGTAACATGCTTCCCCAATGCTCATATAAATGTAACAAGATTGGACATTGGCCCTTGGGGTGATCATACAGGAAAATGTTGCATTCATACGTATGATTGGTAATTGAGGTCTTATTTTCCTCATCCCTTCTTTCTGAATGTCTAATGATATTTTTTCCTGCTTCTCGGGTTGTCAAAACTCTATCTCCAATAATATTGATATATTCTCCACACTTTTTATGCATCCATTCCATCACCTTATTGATCTTTGCCTCGACTTATTCTAATGATTATTGTACTAGCAAAGATGGTTCTTCCTCCTTGAGATAGGTTGATTTCTCCTTTTTATGATTATGGACCTCTGTTAAGTTAAGATTTTGGTCCCATTGATGTTTTTCAACACTCTCCCTTTTAGCCATTACTCCTTCTTCTTTTGCTACCCACTTAATAAGCTCTTGGAATTGATGGATTTGTAGTTCATATAGTTGACCTTGGGTGTACATCCCTAAGGTCTCTCTTGTTTCATCACAAAGCCCATCAATGATATGGTACATTAGCCTTTCCTTGGAGAACTTATGGCCTGGACAGTTGTTTAACAGTGCATAATATCTTTCTAAGGCCATGTCTAATGGTTCATGTTGTGCTTGTTTCCACTCTTGGATTTGTTTCCTCAAGGCCAACACTCTTGCATAGGTTTGATATCTTTTGTTAAAGAGTTCTATCATTCTTGGCCAACGTTGTATTAAATTTTGTTTTAACAATCTATACCATACTTTTTCATGGCCAACGAGTGTCATAGGAAAGAGCTTAAGTTTTTGCCAACCATTATCAATGTCGTTCCATGCATAGGCATCGTAGAAGGCTTGTAAATGTTGTTGTGGATCTAAGTCATAGCCTCCTGAGAAATTGGAAAATTTTTTTAAATCGAGCCTAGGTAGGCGGCTCTCTTTACGATGCCTACGAGAGATTCAAACAACCTCTTCTATTTGCGTTAGGCTTGTGGTGGCCAATAGGGGTTCATCATCATCGAGTAAGTTATGCTTTCATGCGTTGGGATGATGCTGCCTTCATTTATGTTTGTCATATAATGTACTCCAATTTTCATTGTCATATAATTCATTGGTTCTCCAATGAATTGCCTCACTAGATGTAGCATTATCGTAGTCTTGTAGGAGAGGCATGGTTGTGAAATTATCTGTGAATTTATATGTGAATTTTTATAATTATTTCTTCCTAAAAGATATATCATTAATTCCTATACAGCAACCTTGTATGATATAACTAATGTAGATAACTAGCACCATCCTTGGTAGTGTGTCAATGATGAGTGGCAAGGTACCCCTACACTCAACCATACGAATACGAGTGTTTCACGCATGATTCGGTCAAACTGCACAGATGGACTAGCTGTGGTATCCAGACCGTTACTCATAGATCACAGTTCGTTGTCTTCCCACCTAGACTAGTATTAGCTTTGTCACGTATGGTTTAGTCCAGAGTGAGGTGTATGATGTGTTCCTACACTAATGCTACTCCTGGGTATGATGGAAAATAATATTAACTAAGCTAAGAGAGAGAGGGTGAAAGAGATTCTAAACTAGCGTAAGTGCAATGAGCATCTATTCCTTAATCATCTATACACATCTTGAACCTCATGCATGACTACTAATGGTATTACCAAGCGTAGATCCTAGGTACGCTACTGGGTTACCAAGTAGTCACACTTAAATGCTTGTGATCAAGTCCTACTCATTCCACGTTTAATAGGAGTTTAGGGTAAAGAGATGTTAACTACGAAAGTAATAAATAACAATAAAAGTTAAATAATTAAACTAAGTGAATGTTGCAATAATGAAGTAATATCGATCTTTATTTCCGGTCATGTGCATGTCCAAGTACGTCACACTCGAATAAAGGATGTCGTACAATTATACTCATCACACTGCGGGCATTCACTGAGAAATAATTCTAACTCTAAGAAGGAAAAACTACAAGAGTTTGGATAAGGGACTAAGAACTAATGCCAAAACCAAGTGTGCCACCTTTTATTTCTAGGCCCACACGGGAACCTCAATATCGCGTACACGATATCGCGGCTACGATATTGGGAATCTAATAATAGGGGTCCGATATCGGGATCTATCACACTTGGTATCTTGTATCAGGGTTTCAATAATAGAGGTCTGATAACAGGGGTCTGATAACAGGACCTGACAGACCATGACTCATCAGGTTCATTGGGAATTTGCTCATTAATAGCCCCTACAAGAAGAGATTCATCAAGGAACTAATCAGATAAGGGGCTCTCTTTCTCCTTGTCATCCCATCTTAGCTGTGATAAGTGGTCAACGATTACATGCTTTACACCTTTTCGATCTACCATCATGAGATTGAACTCTTGTAGAATCATAAGCCATTGTATGACACACGGGCTTACCATTGCTTTATTCATCAAAAACTAGATGGTGCTATGATCTGTGTGCATGAACACTTTATAGCCAAGGACATAGTGCCTAAACTTCTCTAATGCAAACACCACTGTGATCAATTCCTTTTCTGTGATGGTGTAGTTCAGCTATGCACCTGCAATACCTCAACTTGCACAGTGAATATAGTATAGATGTTTTTGATCATCCAACTATGAAAGCACTGCCCCCCAAAGCATAATTTGATGGATTATTCATCACATGAAATGACTTGGACCAATCGGGTGCTTGTAAAATTGGGGTTTCAACAAGCTTCTACTTCAGTTGCTGAAATTCTATTTCACATGCAAGGGTCTAGATGAATGATGCATCCTTCTTTGTTAATTCTACCAATAGCTTGGTGATGTTGAAAAAATTCTTGATGAAGCATTGGTAGTAGCTAGTATGACTAAGGAATGATCACACTTCTTTAACTATTTTAGGTTGACAGGTTATTCCTTGAATGACTCTTATTTTTTGAAAGTCCACCTCGATTCCTACTTTTGAGATACAGTGCCCCAAGACTATGCCTTTCCTGGACCATAAGATGGCTCTTTTGCCAATTGAGCGAGAGGTTTGTTTCAACACATCTCTTCAACACCTGCTCAAGACGGTCCACGGCTTGCTCAAATATAGCTCTGTAGGTAGAAAATTTATCCATGAAGAATTCTACCCCACTACCTATTTGTTGTTGGAAAATGCTAAGGACTAATTATTGAAATGTGGTTGGGGCATTACATAGACTAAATGACATTTGACAGTGAGCAAAAGTTCCCCAAGGACTTGTGAAAGTCATCTTCACTTGGTCCTCTGGTGTAATACAGATTTGGTTATAGCCACTATAACCATCCAAAAAGTTGTAATAGCTATGCCCAGAAATGGTGTCCAACACTTGGTTGACAAAAGGTAATAGAAAATGATCTTTGAAAGTTTTCATATTGAGTAGCTAGAAGTTGATGCATACCCACCATTTTCCTTCTTTATGGGCACAATCACGAGTGGACTAATCCACTCACTATCTACGACAAGGTAGATAAATCCCATCTTGAGGACTTGTTCAATCTCTTTTTTGAGAATTTTATTTAATTTGGGATTCAAACATCACTGCAGCTATCATTTCAACTTAACGGTGGGATCAATGTATATTTGATGCTGACATATTCTTGGATCTATACTAGTGAGCTTGGAATATGACTAGGCAAAGGTTTCTAATCATTTTTCCACAACCTTCATCAACATTTTCTTTTGTTCTATAGCAAGCTTGCCATTAATAATGACCAGTCTTCCATTTTTCAAGAACACATACTTCATTCCAGCTGGTAGTGTCTTCAATTCAAGAGGTTCTTATTTAAAATTTTCAAGAATCTCCAACTCTCCCCAATTAACATTATCATTTACTCCTTCAAAGAGTTAGTGATGAACTTGCTCGAGTTCATTCATACTTGCCACATATTCATACATTAGGCCCTTAGTAGGTTCCATGCACAATGTACTTCTATTAGAATCAGCTATTAACCATTGGGTGCCTTCTTGTTTTGTGGCTGCTACATATAGACATCTTTAGATTTTAGCTTTTGGTGCATACTAATTGCATGTAGAGATAGATGTTCGCTTCACTAACCATAACTTCTACACACAATGACACCCTAAATCACTGTATGTGATACATGGCGCCCTCTTCTTCTTGATCTTTCCAAATTCATTTTCTTTACATATCTCAAAGAAAATATCTCTAGTGCCCATTTTGGCATCAATGGTGCTTAACCACACCCTTCCCATAATAATTGGGAAGTCCCCCTTGTAGCTCTCCATATTGATTACTAAGAAGTCAGTAGGATATAACAACCCAGAAATGGTGGTTACGATGTCCTCGACTAGTTCCAATGGAATAGTGATGGATTGGTCCGCCAATTCTAGCAAGATGTTGGTCTTATTCAAGGGAGGAAGGTTCCACATCATGTACATCTCATACGAGATCATATTAACACCAAAACCAGAGTTAAGAAGAGCTTTACAAGGCTCATTCCTAGCAATTTCCAAATATACTAGGGGACTCTTGGGACTAGCTAACTTCCTGGGTAGGTTACCAGCTCAAATCCAATCAGATACAACATGGGTTAACATTACAGTATGGATTTGAGAGAGATTTTGGTTTGAAGGGGACTTGGATAAAGGTGAGATAGAGGAAGGTGGAGGAGCAGGGTTACCAACCACTAATGTGTCTGAGGGCTTTTATCAATTGCAAGGTTAGAAGAAGGGTCTTTTCTTTTATTATTATTCTGACTTATTTGGTTGGTTAATTGCCCTTGTAGTGTTTATTTGCTATGGTTGGATAGGTAATTTACCCTGCATGGATGGAGCATGCGGTAACTGTGTAGGAGACAAAGGAGTAGATGCAGGGAAAGGAGGAGCATGAGGATAGTAGGTGACATCCCTCCTTGGATAGGGTGGTTGGTACACTTTAGGAGGGTAGTGGTGAGGTTGGTAAGTAGCAACATGAATAGAGAAGTCCCGTGGAGATGAAGGTTGTTGAACATAGTAACCATAGGAATCTAGTTGTCGATAAGGGTACTGCTATCTTGGAGGTGCCAATGCCCACAATTGTGGTTGTTTCCACTACTGGTATAATTCATAGGGTTGTAGTGGAGTTCCACTTGGATAGTACTACTATAGTTGGTGGAACTATCAAGCGTTTCCTTGTGGATAAGGTAATCTTTTGGGTGTTTGCCTTTGTGCAAGTCGTGGATGTAAGGCATACACCCCAAATTCCTACAAGTGTGACATAATTGGTCAACATCCCTTAGGATGTTCATACTAGTAGATGTCATACCCATCATCATCATCTAAGTCACTATCCACAACCATCTCTATTGCATCCATCATGTCATTACCCTTAGATATAGCACGTTCAACTTCCTTACATCTCCAGCACTCATGCTTACAACTTTGCTTCTTACACTCTTTAGCAATTTTAAGATAACCTACAACTTGTTGTCCATAGAGTCCCATTATTGGTCAACCTTAGTCATGATTTTAGATTGCAACTTCTGGAGTGGTAAGGTTTTCTAGTTAACCACCTCATCTCTGGTTAACTCATCCTAATTGTCACAAAATCAAACTCCCCTTTTGTGAATAGAAGGGCTCCTATTGTATCCCTCTACACTTTCTCACTTTCTCAATTCTCCCTCCTCCTTGTCTACTTACTCAATTAACTTTTGGATTTGATGAGCACTTAACTCTGCCAATCTTCCTTGGGCATAGATGCGAAGGGTTTTCCTTGTTTTAGACCGCAACGCATCTATGATATGGCAAAGCTGATCAAGCTAACAGTATCCATGGCTAGGACACCTATGCAGTAGAGAATAATATTGGCCAATAGCATCATCCAAGGGCTCATGGTTTCCTTATTTTCATCCTTGGATCTACTTTCATGGATTGGAAACTCAGCAATATGTTTAATATTTGAATAA
Source organism: Gnetum montanum (assembly GCA_015680685.1). Classification (NCBI taxonomy): domain Eukaryota; kingdom Viridiplantae; phylum Streptophyta; class Gnetopsida; order Gnetales; family Gnetaceae; genus Gnetum; species Gnetum montanum. The sequence goes on along the minus strand of MNCI01034428.1, from coordinate 49,414 downwards.
TTCCAACATCATACTCCACTGCTTGATTGATTCTGGCTCTAAGGATCAGTACCAATTTTCTACTTCTTTTATGAGTGTCCTTGGAAATAATTTCACCTTCTACTAGTTAGTTTCAATATTTTGTAAGGCACATGCATCTTGGAAGACTTGGAGATGATTTTTTGGATTAGCATCGTAGCCTCCTTGAAACCGAGGGATGTTGTTCATGTTCAACCTCTTTATTCTGCTATCCCTTACATGCCTTGTTGGAATCCTCATGGCCTCTGCAAAGTTTAACATGCTCTAAGTGGCAAGTAGAGGTTCATCAAGGCCATGGTGATGATTCCTATGATGTTCTCTACTAACCCCTCTTTCCTAATATTTGATCTCCCTAGATTGCCCATGCCTCCAATCGCAATTGTCCCAAGGATCCCTTCTATTGTTCTGGCCCTGTCAGTCACCTCCATCATGATCATGCCCTCTATAGCCATGATCTAAGCTAGATGAAGAAGAAGATGATGATGATGATGAAGGGAAAGAGGAAGGAGAAATTTCCCTACACTAACACCTATTACCCTTCCTTCGATGATCATGACCACGATTGTTATTGTGACCTCCTTTTTCCTCCTTATTATGACTTGACCCTCCATATCTATTTTTGTCATTGGATCCATGCTTACCAAAACCTAGATTATGAATTGTGGATTACATGTTCTGGTTAAGGACCCCTTGAACAAATTCAATGAGGGGAGAATCACCAAAGAAGTGGTCACCTCCATCTGATGGGCCAAGCAGAGGTGGAAAGGTGTTTGACCTCTTGCCCTTCACAAGCTTGTGTTGGTGCTCTAGTTGACAATCCCTTAACCTTTGTGCTTCAGTGAGATGCTAATCCCTTGAATCAAGATCTCACATCTCATACTTTTCATGAAGATGTTAAAGCCCATGTTGTGCAAGCATTAGTTGAAGCATTGCTAGAATAGGTTAATCAGGTGGCAACATAATGTTGCCTTCTATGTTGTGCCACTACAACATTTCATCTTGATGCAAGATGAAGGTGAAGTCTACTACATACTCATTAGGATGAGCATATACCACTTGATATTGCTGAGGCACTTGGTCTACCCTAGGTAGAGATAGAATCTTGTGAGAAGAAGACATTTTATGTTAGTGAACTTATAGGCAATGTGCAGTTAAGGTTTAATCTAATTATAATTCTAGTTTTTGTTTTTGTAAGATTTGACTCTTAGGGTTTTCACAACAAGGTTACTAAGTTTCACTTAGTTTAGATAGCACACATAGAACTAAAGTTCCTAACAATGGCGTCAATGATGAATGACGAGGTACCCCTACGCCCAACCATACGAATCATAGACATTCATGTGTAATTTGGTTGAATTCCATAGACCTTAATTACCAGGTATGCTAGAGCTAAATAGTGCATGTGTGTTATCCATTCGTTGTCTTCCCAGTCCCACTTGTGAAATGCAATTGTATGGTTGTGTGATTGAGATGTAAGATTTTTATTATTTTTTGTTTTATCAATTTAATTGTCTAGAACAAGAATGAAAGTAAGAGTAATTAAGTGCTAAGGAAACTATGGTCTAATCTAGCCTAACAGAAGTAACTATTCCCACTTCTTGGACACATCTCAAACTTTGTGTAAACACTATTGGGTTGTCAAATGCTAACTATTTCTAAGCTACCAAGTGTCAGACATATGTTTGAAGGGGTCATGCTTGTTTCTTTTAATCAGTTGCTTAATGAATCAAAATTAATTGCTAAATGAATAACATTAATGTAAACTTAATGAAATCACAATATATATATAAATGCATAAGAAAGAAAGTCTCACGTGCTACAAGGTGAATCGAAGAGCTTGTCTTTATTGCCAATACAATGGTATGTTCAGGTACATCAATGCTTCAATAAAGATCCAATCACACTCAGATCTCTTACAACAGGCACTTGGAAAATATTCTAACTCTCAAATGAACAAACTACAAGAGTTTCACTACTTGACTACTAAAAACTACTCTCAATCATGTGCCCGGGCGCTGTATTTATAAACCTGGGAATAACCCTGTGATATCAAATGCATGATATTACATCTTGGGCCACGATATTGCCTACCTGATATTACGGCCACTTTGATATTGGAGTGTATAAAAAACATGATTCATCAGATGTCCTGACCAAGGTTATTCTTAGTGGGAGTAGCTTCACCATATCATAGATGGGATTTGATCAAAAACAAGGAGAAATCTTGGGATCTATGCCCAAGGAAGACTATTAGAACTTAGAGCCCATTAGATCTATAAGCTCATTGAGTATGTTGCAAAAGAAGAAGGAGAGTTAAGAAAATGGAAAAATGATAAAGAATATAATCAAGATCCTTCCATTAGAAAAAGGGAGGTTTGATTTTGTGATAGTGAGGGGGAGGCACCACTTGATGTAGTGGTGTAGTGAAGAACCTTGCTGATTCAAAAATATATTTTCATAATTTTAGCTAAGGTTGATAAAATGTGGGAATCTTTGGATGAAAAATTCCAAAAAACTCTAAAAATTGCAAAGGAATCCAAAGAGCAAGGTAGTGATCATGAATGCAGAAAAAGGAAGGAAGCTAAACATGCCTACCAAAGGGGTAAGGGCAAAGCTGCTACAATCGAAGAGGTTATGGAGTTAGAATTAGATGATGATGGTGGGTGTGACATCTAACAATATGAACATCTTAAGGGATGTTACTTTGTTGGGTCACACTTGTAGAAATCTAGGGTGTATGCTTTGAATTATAGGTTGGCAAGAAGGTAAGCACCCAGAAGATTGCCTTATTCTCAAGGCAATCCTAGGTAGTTTCAACAACAAGAAGCTTATTATCCAAGTGGAGCTCCACCACAACCATATGAGTAATATCAATAGTGGTAGCACCCACAATCATGGGGAATGCCACCACAAAGGTAGCAATACCCTTACAAGTAGCCAGATCCATATGGGTACTATGTTCAACAACCCATGTCTCCACATGACTCTTCCAGTTACACTTCTTTTTAACATTACTACTACTATCTGAAATACTATAGAGTTCATTCTACATCTCCCAGAAGAGAATCCCCATTCAATCAATCCCCTCCTCATCCTTTTGCACATGTCCCTCCACCCTCAACCCAATTACTACCTACTCCATCCATGCAAGATGAAATTCTTGCATAGCTGCAACAACGTAATGCTACTAGGGCCATTAACTTACAATCGAATCTATAGTCAAGTGGCTGAAAAACCAAATCCTATAAAAGACCATTCTTCCAAACAAATAGTCCTACAAAGCCCTCACAGACTCATGCGGCTAGTCATCCTATGTCTCCTTCAACCTTTGCATCTATTTCTTTGGAAAATCCTTCAAACCAAATGCATCCCAAGATCCAAAAAATCATGTTAACCCATGTTGTATTTGATCGAATCAAGGCTAGCAATCATCTCAAGAAAAGATCTAATCCTAGAAGTCCCCTCATATACTTTTAACTTATTGGAAATGAACTATGCAAGGCTTTTCTTAATTCAGGTTTTGGTGTCAACTTGACTTCTCATGAAATGTACAAAGTGTAGAACCTACCTCCTCTTAAGAAGAGTAATAGTCATTTAGAATTTACAGATCAATCCATCACTATTCCCTTGGGATTGGTGGAGGACATTGTGACCACTATCTATGGTTGGTCCTATCTTGCTAATTTCCTAGTAATCAAGGGTAACAACTATAATGGGAACTTTCCAATCATTATGGAAAGGCTTGGTTAAGCACTGTCAATGCATGAATGAACATTAGACATCTTTCCCTAGAAATTTTCAAGGAAAATGCTTTTGGAAAGATCAAGAAGGAGTTCCATGCATCATGTACAATAATACAAGGTGCAACTATGTGAAGAAATCATGGTCTATCAAAAGCACATCAATCAAAGCATGCAGATAGTATGTAGATGAATCTAAAATCGAAAAGAACTTGTATGCAGTAGCCACAAAACAAGAGGGCACCCAATGGCTAACAACTGATCCTAAAAGTAGCACACTTTGCATAGAACCAACTGAGAGCTTAACATGTACCTATGTTGAAGGCATAGATGAGCTAGAGCAAGTTCATTGCCAACTCTTTGATGATGAACCTAATGACGCCTAGTGGGGAGAGTTGAAAATCCCTAATAATTTTAAATAGGAGCCCTCAGAGTTGAAAACTCTACTCACCGACATGGAGTATGCATTCCTAAAAAATGGCAAGTCGGTGATAATTAATATAAATCTTTCTCATGACCAAAAAAAGATGTTGCTGAATGTGATTAACAAATGGCCAATAGCCTTTACTTGGTCATATCATAAACTCAATAGGATTGATCCTAGGATATGCTAGCATTACATCTATATTGATCCTTCCATCAAGCCAAAGAGGTAGCTACAATGGCAACTAAACCCAAAATTGAAGCAAATTATCAAAGTGGAAATTGAACTCCTCAAGGTAGAGTCCATCTATCCAATTGCGAATAGTGAGTGGGTTAGCTCAATTGTAATTGTGCAAAAGAAAGGTGGTAAGTGGAGGGTGTGTATTGATTTCAAGCTATTAAACATGGTGATGTTCAAAGATTAGTTTCCATTGTCATTTTTGGACCAAGTGTTGGATACTATCTCTAGGAATTATTTTTATAGCTTTCTAGATGGTTATAGTGGCTATAACCAGATTTAGATAGCATTGGGGGATCAAACCAAGACTACATTCACAAGTCCTTGGTGGACTTTTGCATATTAAATGATGCCATTTGTGAAACACCATAAAAATTTGCATGTTATCACTAATCTTCATCATGTAGCTTTCACCCCATGAAACCTGTGGCAAAACTTCATTGTAAATGTAAAGATTGTAATCCATAGTGGGAAATTTCACATACTATATACTTTTGGGACTAAAAAATGCCTCATAAGTGGTCAAAGCCTCATTCACTAGGTGAAAAAAGTCACTTAGTGCCTATATTTGGGCTTGGGGGGAGTGGTAAAAAATTCCTTTTGGAATGCTAAAAATGATAATTTCATGGGTTTTATGGTGGGTATACACTTATCTACACTAGAAACACATGCAATGAATAAATCTCACCTACCCTTAGTGTGGAAGGATGGGGGGTTTGGAAACTTTATCTCTTTAGTGAGGAGACAACATGCATTGCCTAGAAACCTTTTCCCCTTAGTGTGGAAGTTTTTCCCTAGTGTGGAGTCTTCACCCCCAGCATTGAAAATTGCATCCCCAAGCGTGGAAGCCACAAAATCCAAAATTCATCACTTCATGCACTTCAACATTGACTAGCCACTTCAGCAAGCATGG
>MNCI01034428.1:29884-43137 GCA_015680685.1 Gnetum montanum | reverse complement strand
GAATTTACTTCTATTTTATCATTTATAGCCTTGTTTTAAGCCATTCTCAACACCATAGCCATGTCTTTCCAACAATCTACCAAGTTGCCCCTCATCTTCACTAGTAAAGGTCCTAGCCAACAAGCCATGAGAGTATATGATCCCAAAGACCCTATTATCATCAAATGTAGGAAATCTTTAAGGATTAGAGAGAAAATTCCTAATTTTTCAATCATTAATGAAGATCGATATAGCTTCATTTGCACCAAAATACAAGCTGGCATGTTGATTCCATGTTTGGAAGCAAAAGCCAAAAGGGAGTTCAAACTTATCCATCACAATGGTAAGGGGTACATCCCTTCTTCCTATGACCAAATACCTCTATCTAATATTTATGCAAGTATACTAGCCTAATTGATTGAGATGGAGAAAGAGGATGAAAAACATAGTTCCAAGAAACAACAAGAAGAGAAGGATGAATTTAGGGTAGAATCTAAGCCTTAAAAAATCCTAGAAAAATTATTCCAACAAACAATCCCCAATGCCACTGATACTTTTCCTCATGCCTTTGTTTTCTCCATGGACATGTTGCTACCATCTTCCATAGCTAACCCCACACTAATCATAACAATGCATCAAACTCAATCAATGTCACAAACTATGATCCATAACCAATTTATACCATTTTCCACATGGCCTTATCTATGTAACCATAAATGGTGGTTTTTACCACCACAAATCCATTAGCTAATCTTTCAAGGCCAATTATGGACCCCAAGAAACTCAAGGATCACACATGCCCTTTATTCTATTTGTGCCTCAAGTATTGGCACAAATATCCTTTTCCTTATTTGGTCCACAAGCTACAACCATAACACAATCTCTTCCTTCTATCTTGTAATCCATAGCAAGGCCACAAGCCTCACAACAACCACCACAACCTTATGTACAAATCCCACAACCAATAGGACCACCACAGGGCCTAGATCAATCTTTCCAGATGATCTAGGACCTAATGGAGAAGTTGAAGAGGCTTAAAGCCTCTACCTTACAAATTTTCAAGATTATGGATTTCTACCAGGATGATCCCATAAGTCCTATAGTCCCACCTTTGACACTTCAACTTGGTGTCTCTATTCTATAATTTAGCAATTATAATAGAGAATGTAATCCTAATGCTCACCTTATTACCTTTTGATTTGAATGCTTACTCTTGTAGCCATGGCCTCATACCATCATGAGGATTTTCCCTATGTCCTTGTCTAAGAAAGCACTTGATTGGTATCGCACAGTACCTAGGGAATCCATATCCTCTTTGGAGAACTTGATTGCCCAGTTTATCAACCACTTTAAGTATAACTTAAAACCCAACACCGCACTTGACTAACTCATGAAGGTCAAGTAGGAATCCTTAGAACCTATATAGAAGTTCATCTAGCAATGGAATAGACTACTTAATGAAATACCAAAGCCCATAGCCAACACCCACTTGTTAGCCATATTTAAGGGAGCAATGAATGACTTTATCAAGTCCAAACTCTACTACCTTGATCCATGGTCCCTTAGCCAAGTGTTCTCACAAACTAAAAACATAGAATATGCTATGAAGGCTAGTCATGATCTAGCCTATGTAGCATATAAAAATCAACATGCTCAGAGAGACAAAAAAAAAAGAGAAAACAAAATAGCACAACTATAGCAACTGTGACAAAAGAAACAAAGACTACGAACCAAGGGCCAAAGACCAATCCACCCACGGCCCCTACTAATGACTACAATAACCAACCATCAACCTTTCATGCCACTATATCAACAAAAACCAAAGCTAACTTCGAAAGAAAGGATAGGTTCAAATACACTACCTTACCTATGAAACCATCCAAGTTACTCAACCAACTATTAAAAAGTGGGTTCATGCAACATAAACAAATGACCAAAGCTGCTTGAAAGAAACATAAGCGGTTATGTGAAATAGCCAAAGATCCCACTTAGGCAATAAAGGATGGTACCTAATTACCTAGATACTTCAAACAAGACTATTTCTACCATTATCATCAACTACTTGGTCATGACACAAACTTCTACCTTACACTAAAGGATGACCTACAAAGGATGATACATAGGAGGAAGCTAGTCTTAGAAGCTTCCAACTTAGTTCAGTGAAAAAACTAGTTGATGCAAAGCTACAAAGACACATTGAATGCTAATGACAACCCCTATGTTATTTTAGCATTCATCATTGATGATGATCGGAGACCTACAAGAGAACCATTTTTGATTCAAATACCCCTCTTTAATGAAAGGGCTTCTTTAGCTTCTCATAGCTCAAGAACCCTCTTTGTCATAAGAGTACCATCATGAGTACCTCTAAGGAAACCTTTTGTCATCAAGATCTCCCAGCCTAGTACAATGCAACAAGCTATAGCCCAAAAAACTGCACAACAACCCCTATAATGGCTAATGCTAGTACCTCTTCCTTATAACCAATGGTTGACCACCAAAAACCTTCAACCAAACAAAGGAAGAATAATAAAAAAAAAGCCTAACAACAAGGATGACAAGTAGATGGAGGCATGAAAGGAAGTGGGTCCACCAAAGTCTACTCCCATTTCAGCTATACCCATGACCTCCTTTACCCAACCTGCTCCAACCAACAAGCCACAAGAGGACATGAAAACCCACAACCAAAAAAATGAGGAAAAGCCCTAACAACCACAACCTAAAGCTAAAGTTGGCATTTTTGGACACATGGAGGAAGTAAAGCACAACCAAGACAACAAGCTCACAACCAATGATAAAAACTTCCTCAGTGTAATGGACCAAGTTAGGCAATCCCTCAAGTAAAAGAATACAATGCTAAGCTTATATGCCTTGATCATGACCTCCATCACATATCATGAGGTGCTAGTTAAAATGTTGACTTCCATCCCCATTAGTGAGGATATTCCTACCAATGAGGAATCCATCCATGCAATGATGGTTCCTCCCTCATCAAAGAAGGTGAAGTTAATGCACCTTTTATTTTGTGATAGCAAAATCAAGGTTAATCCCCAAAATTATGAAGTAACTATGGCCCTTCTATTCATAACCATACACATAGGAGAATTTAAAATAGATTAGGTGCATGTTGATGATGGAGTTGTAACCAACATCGTCCCATGCATCATGGTTGAATGCTTGGGCTTAACTAAGCAAATACAACCTACAACCACAGTAGCTCTTAAGTCCTTTAGTAGATCAATGAATATCCTCAAGGGATCCATCTCATTGGATTTTGTAGCCAAGGACCAATTTCCCACAGCCACCAATTTCTTAGTGGTGGAGGAGACACCAATATTCAACCTGATCCTAGAAAGACCTTGGTTGGCTCAATTACAAGCTATGTCCTTTCCCATTCATTAAGAAATTCACATTCCTTACAAGGAAGATGAATCATCATTCATGGTGATAATGTAGTTCCCCTAACTATTATCAATGTAGACATAGAGCAAGGGTTCGAAGTGGAGCTTCAAGAAGAAGCTCCTAGCCATGAAGAGCAACAACCTAAGAAAGCCAATGATGACAATGTTAAGTAATGGAATGCATTATGCGATGAACTCCCTTTTAACATCCTTAGTGAAGGAGATGGTGAATATAAGCTTATGTAAAGTAGGCCTTACTCATTCCCTAATCTTGCAAAGATTAGGAAGAATCTGTACAAGTGAAGTTCACCTTAACCTTCTCCATCACATACCCCTATGATCAAATGCACCAATAGCCATGTAGCCTTATTTTTCCTTTGTAGTTTATTATATCTTTTTATGCATTTTTTGTTTTACTATTTATGCATGTAGCCTAAGTTTGTTTATATTTTTACCTATTTGCTACAATCTTTCTTTATTTTTTATGTTATAAACATTGAAAAAGCCTTATAAATATATGTCTTTTTCATAACCTATTTGCTAAGATGTTAAACTAGCATTATGGTCCACTAAGACCTTAAACTGGCATCATGGTCCACCATGGCCCTAAACTAGCAAAGATAATCACACAACCTAGTATGCTAAGACTCTCAATTGGTGCCATAGTCTGGTAAGACTTTAAACTAGTAGTATGACCTATCATGGCCTTAAACTGGCAATGTAGCCACAATCACATAATATAACCTATGCCTAAAATGGCCTAAAACTAGTAAACATTTTATTTATTATTACACTTCTTTTTCTTCAGCCAATTATCCCATTTATTATTAATGTTATAACCAAAGAATCAACATAGCCATTTACAACATTAACAAAATTTACTACAACTATAGATATGTATAGCCAAAAATAAAACCAAAATTTAAATTTAAAGTTAAAATTTCCATAACATACATAAGCCATGGCCACATTGTGTGGCAAGAATGTCAAAGAATAACAATAATCTATAGCATAGTCTTGGCTAATCATAGCCATCCACATAAAAATAAAAATAAATAGCCAACAAGATAAACTAATGGAGGGTGTTAAGTGGCATTTAGAGGAGGAAGTGGTGGATCATTCCCACCCTCACGGTTGGGGCAACCAATGTCTCATAAGGCTTGAAAGGCAACTACATATAGTTAGTTAGTAACCCGTAGCCAAAACCATAGCTTAAAACAAAAACAAAAAATATAAAATACATCTAACCTATGGAGATTCAAGCTCCATTACTTCTAGGGGTAGATGTGGAAGGCCTTCCTTCAAACAATGGAGGATTTTATCCTTTGTCATGCTAACCTAGTCAACATCCCCAAGATCAACACTAGAAAGGATGTTGATCCTACCTATAGGAGTCTAAGTAGGAGGCTCTTGGGTAGTAGAAGCTGTAGAGGTCTCACCTGTAGTAGTGGTAATCTAAGTAGTAGGGGATTTTTCCACCATAAGAATACTTTGAAATAGCTAATAAGCACTCTCCACCTGGATCCCCTAGATGAGAAGCTCTCTCTTGCACCATTCAACTGACTCCTTCTTAAGCCACTTAAGGCAGCCCCATGATCTGCCTTGTACTATCACTTGTGGACCTTTTGTTTCTTGCTCCACTCTAGGACCCAAGCATAGTGATCCTTCTAGTCCTTAACCTTATGGGATATGAGGTCCATTTGCATATGTTGTTTCACCATCTCTTGTAGGACCACTGCTTTGTCCTAAATGACATGCTAATAGTAGGTCCATGTGATCTTCCTAGTCTATAACTCCCTTGAGTTTCTCACTTGGGCTTCCACAAAGACCTTATGGTCTTAGAGATCTCTTATCATATCCTCCTACCCTTGAGTATTTTCCCTTAAAGCTACAACTTCCTCCCATAGGGATTTGTTGGACTTCTCTAGCTCCCATGAAGTTTTTGCACACTACATTGCTAAATCAATAGCAGCCTCATACAACTTCAAGGGTACACTAGATACAAAGGAGGGAAGCTTAGGCAAGAAGTCAATCTCCATGTCTCTACTAGGGTTCCACTCCACAGAAGCCACTACACAAGCATAAAATACAACCATAAACATAAAGCACAACCTAAGATTGCCATAATGCAAGCATAGTCTATGATTGAAGCATAAAAAATAATCCTTACCTATCTCAAGTGCAACTTGATACAACCAATTGATGATGTCCTTGGCCACCCAACACATGAACTCCACTTTGTCTAAAGTCTCTACTCATGGTTTCATATGGAACTTAGGGATAAGAGCTTGCATTGGTGGCTCAACGACTACTGTAAGCATAATATTCATCTAAGAGTTAGGATGAAAACCAAAGATAAAAGAAAAAATATTGAGACATGGGCATACCTAGCTCTTCCTCCTTCTCCTCCTTTGGGATGATGATTGGGGATGTGCCTAGCACTACCTCATCGAAAAAGACATCTAAATCAATGATCTCCACCTTGAGCTATGAGACTGCTTCCTCCACACACCTTTGTTTCTCTTCTCTGGTAACTTGGGCTACCATGACTTGTCACTTGCCTACAACCATAAAGCATGGAAAACTAGTTAACAAATGAAATTGCATCATATCCATAAAACCTTAAAATAACCAAGCATAGATAAAACTTACATGTGACTGCCTGCTATGATGATGTAAACCTAAACTTGATCTTCTTCAAGGCAGGCTCATCTGATGCTAGTGGTGCCTCCTCCATAGGCCTCTTGAGTTTCTCCTTAGCTATCCCTTTAGCCTCCACATGTCATAGTCTAGCATCTCAAACACTAGCGGGAAATGTGAGAGGCTCATCATCATCAGTGCTATTAGGGGACTCATACTATCTAACATCAAGATTCATAATGGTAATGGATAATGTATCATTCATCCCCTCTGGTGGGTTTGGGGACTACACTGTTTGATAAATCTACTTTATCCAAGGCCTAGAAAGTTGTCTTGGAACTTGGAAAATCCATTGTCCATTCTTGTACACCACCAAATCCTTATAAACCATTTTAGATAACCCTCAAAAAAATGAAAATTCCATGTGGATCATCATAGAGGTGTTAGCATAGATTCTAAGAATCTTCTCCTAAAGCACAGTAGCCAAAGTAGATACCCAATTAAATTTCATGTCCTTCATCAAGACCTTCTTAAAGGTCCATCCCTATGCTATGTTGATTACCTTCTTTTGCAATAATAGTTTGGAAAAGGCATGAGACATGAATAGAGGATATGGTTTCTTTACATCAAGGTTCATGAAGTTATTCATCAAAATTTCAAAGAGGCCCATGTTGGCACCAAACACTCTAGAACTTTATCGAAATGGCCCATTTCCCTTACTATCCTAGTGGGAACCTTTGCCCTTTCAACAAAGATACCAAACAAGTTGAGAAAGAGGCCCGCATCGACATCCATGTTCATCTTCACACCTTATATGATGGTGCTAAAATGACCAATCTTCTCATCAAAGGAGTCAATGACATGCAACATCTCCATAGTGGGGATGAAAGGGATAGGTTCCATAAATACATCAAGAAAACCTACACACTAGATGTTTGCTTGAACATACCCAAGAACCTATCCCTTTAGCCATTCCTATGCTAATGTAAACTCACCAAACATCGAGATGAGGTTATCCTTATGACGTGTCCTTGACAGTGGTATGATGACATTAGCTGAGGTGGAAGGCCCTGCGAAGCAACAACCAAAGTTTCGCATTAACATGAGAAATTTTAACAACCAGGAAAAGTAATAGAACACTTATTGTTATAGCCATGAAACACTAGAAGCCATATCCTTTATGCTTACCTTTCCTTTTCTTCTTTAGTATGGTTTGAGTGGAGGTCCTAGCTACAAGGGTTTCATCCATTCTATTAGCATCTATCCACTAGTTGTGTATCATTCTATCATCCTTGCAATTCTTGTATACAAGGTTGAATCTTAAGGATTATGCATCAAAGTAACCTCTTAACTATTAATACACAATAGTTCTAAGTTAAGGACTCTTGGTGAATTCATCCAAAGAAATTTAAGCCACTACCAATATTTCATCATTGATGATCAAACCTTGATCATCGACCTTGTACCTACAAGAAATTCATGAAACTAAAGAAATTAGGAAAGGTAGTCAAGAAAAACATAAAATCATTACAATAACCATGCTCACCCCTATAGATGATATATGGTGTTAGGTGGGTTTTGAAATAATGTGTGAACTCTATGCACCACCATCAGAGTATTGTCAACATTATACTGACTATACTTTGGCATCATCCAAATCTCTATCAGGTAACTTGGGCTTATGGTGTTTACTGCTCCCCCAACTATGTTAGGAGGTGACTTATTAGTAATGAATTTGATAATCAAGCTGAATTCACAAGGCAACAAGGTCTTCACTATAACCCTAGCTACATCCATAGACAAGTGTGACGATAGTATCACACTAAAGTTCTTAAGAAGGTAGACAAGAAATTCCTTTACCCTAGGCCAAAACCATAATGAGAGCTTTCTTAAAGGCATGTCATGCTATAGGGTGTTGATCTTGAAATGATCAATGTAGCACAAGATATTTAGCAACTCCACGATGATGAGGATAGACCTCAAAATGACCCAGTAAGAAGCAAAGAAAAAACATTGTGACCAATTGGAATTACTTAGCAAATTTGGGAAAAACATCTAGTCAAAGGTGAAATTAGCCTTTGTAAAAAGCTCTAAGGTGTTTATCTAAATTATCTTAAGGAATTCACAAGAAAGCATTATTACAACTTTGCGTAGACTTACATTATGGAATTAATTTGCAGATTTGGAAAAAACATCTAGTCAAAGGTGAAATTAGCCTCTATAAAAATCTCTAAGGTTTTTATCTAAATTAGCTTAAATAATTCACAAGAAAACATTATTATAACCTTGCAAAGCCATACATTATGAAATTACTTAGCATATTTAAAAAAAAAATCTAGTTGGAGGTCAAATTAGCCTTTGTAAAAAGCTCTAAGATGTTTATCTAAATTAGCTTAAGGAATTTCATCAAAGAATTATTATCATAACCAAAATATCACAACTAGAATATTATATTCAAAACTAAACCTTAATCTAAATTACGCATAAAGTTAGAAAAAGCAAGCATAAGTTTAGAAAAAACATCTAAATTATGCAGAGCATGCATAAATTTGAAAAAAAAAACATCTAAACTAATTACAAATTTAGAATAAGCAAGCATAAATTTAGAAAAAAGCATCTAAATTATGCAAAGCTAGCATAAATTTGGAAAAAAACATCTAAACTATGCACAAATTTAGAAAAAGCATAATAAACTTAAAAAAACCATGTAGTGATAGTAAAAGAACCCTAAAAATAGAAAAATCTTTTACTCTTCTTAAAAAATAAAATTAACCATTAGTTTTACATGGTGAGAAAAGAAAAACATGAGTTATACATATCAATCACTTCCATTTCCAAATGGGTAATGTTCTACAACCAGAATTTTTCCTTGTTAACACAACCATAGCCAAAAAATTCATTTGGGATCCAGTTTTAGTGATTCCATCACAAAAAGAAATATGAAATTATGAACATTATAGCCATGACTATTATAACTAAAAATTCATAACCATATTTTCGTAAAACATGACCAAAATTGTAGCCATCACCATTACCCTCTTTTTGCACGGGTTGGTATAAAAATCATCAAAAATTCATTTGAGCTCTAAAAAAAGCAATTTGACCACCATTTGAAAGCCTAAAACAAGCCCTATGTACCCATGCTTAGAAAAAATTTCAAAACTATTTATTTTTATGTAGGAAAAATCATCATTTTGGAAAATAATTTGAAAATAGCACAAACATCCTTATTACATATGATTAGTAAAAAATTCATAGAAAATTTGTTTTAAGTCTAATTGGAGTGATTCCACCTTTGTTGGAAATTTGAAGCCAAGAGCTACTCATCTCTAACTAGAAAATAGCCATAACCTTTGTTGTTTCTTTAAAAAAAATTTACAATGTTACATGAAATTACAAAAATGACATGAGAAACCTAATTGCGCAACATTAAGAAAATAGCCATAACTTTGTCATTTCAAGGCCAAATTGAATGATATAATAGCCATAAAAATGCTTAAACAAAGGGCTATGAAACTATGGCATCAAAGTTTGATAATATGCAATTTTTTTCTTACTAAAATAAATACAGAAAATTGCTTTCTTTTCCATGCCCAAAACATAAAAGATTATTAAAACCTAGATTTTACATAGCCATGGAAACACATTCAAAATAACTAAAATGATTGAAACCCATTAAAATTCACACCAAGATAAATTTTTTTGAAATTTAATTCTAACAAATCCTAAGGCCTAGATCTTAAAAAATGTTCTTATCCCAACATTTTGGAAAAAGACCATGAAACAACAAGCCTTATCTTCAAAATCGAATTTACAAAATCTAAAACAATTAAATGACTATAGATCTACATTGAAGTAACTAAAATAGGAGGTGGGATTTCATCATAATTCCATTTTAATCCCTCCACTAGAGTAGATCTTGAGAAAATGGCTTCAACACATGGGAAACAAAACTAGAAAAACCATAGAAATAAAGGTAAAAATAGGTAGAACTACCTATCTTGGAGTGGTGAAGAATGAGG
Organism: Gnetum montanum; assembly: GCA_015680685.1. NCBI lineage: Eukaryota > Viridiplantae > Streptophyta > Gnetopsida > Gnetales > Gnetaceae > Gnetum > Gnetum montanum. Next base: position 33,095 of record MNCI01034428.1, on the reverse strand, counting down.
CCTAGATGGAGATAGGCCTGGGAACTTCTAACAGCTCTCTAAAATGATCATCAATCTTTTGGATTGTAGGATTTCTACTCTTTTCACTTCTTAGGTGTCATGGTAGGATCAATGTTGGGGATGATGAAAAATTAAAGAGAAAAGAGGAGCTCTACGCTAGCTACAAGGAAGATGGGAGGCTTCTACACCAAAAATTGGTGTTCTCTATAACAAAAATCTCTTTCAAATCTCTCCTCCAACGCGTTGATGGTATAGAATGATATTTATGATCAAAACTTATGAACTTGCACATGTAAACCTCATCTAAAACCTAAACACACACCTTGAAACTCTAGCTACTAATTTAGTGCACCCTAACTCTAAGTGCATTGAAGTGAAAAAGGGAAAAGTCTAGTTCATGTTGAGTTTGGATGGGAAAAAAATTCACTTTTCAAAATTTTAAATTTTTGGATTATGAACCCCACCCTATGCCTTCTCTCTTAACTAGAAATTACATCAAAGCTGATCTTTTCTCCAATTTTGACATGTAGAACCATATTGCAATCTTAACTCCCATGCATCCACATTGGGGATACCATTCCCAATGTAGAAACATGCCTTCTATTTCACAAAGTCATTAAAATACAACTATTTTACTATTTTTAGTAAACCAAACCTACCTTTTTCAACCCTAGGTTCCCAAAAGTGGGTGAGAAATGAGCAAAATTAAAAACCATAGGTTTCCATATTGGGGAAATAGTGCCCAGTGTGGAAGAAGGGGGTAACATCCATTCTTACACCCCAAACACCCATCTAGCCCAAGTTTGACCCCGAGGTGGGCCCACCTGGCCTAGAACCCATCCAAGCATCCCTAGTAGCCTTGAAACCTTATCAAACCAAGTCGAAACTAAACTAAACTAGTTGAAATTTTAATATTTGGTGTTTCCAAATTAGGAAAGACTTCATCCATGTTGAGCCTCTTACTCTCAGTGTGAATGGATAGGGGGAAGCCAAAAATGACCTAAATTGACTACCTTATGACCATTTCTTAAAGCTCAATGACCCTAGCCCCTACGAAATCCCTCTAGAGCTTTTAGATGCCCTAAAAGTAGTCAAATATGGTATAAAATTATCATCCCCCTCTCATCCATGCTAAGGTCATCATGCTTAATGGGCAAGAAATGGGGGGAGACTACATGAGACCGTTAGAAGTCTTCTAATTGATGGATCTTGACACTCAACATTAACTATTGACCCTGTCAACCCTAAGGGTTAACATGCATGGTTGATTGACTATCGATCTAGCCTAGATCTAACTTTCATAGTTGAGGGAGATCTCTTCCACATTGAGCATCCCAATCTAGCATGGATAGAATGGGGATAACCTAAAAACCTTTTCACAACCTTGAAAATGATTGGGTTTTGACCTTAGACATTGATGGCCAATACCAGTAGCCCTGTAGACAAGCATGCATAGCTTGATTTGATCATAAAATCTGAAAAATCCTTTCCCCAAATGTTTCATGCTACACATGGAAGCCCTAGTGTGGAAAAAATTGGGAAGCCTAAATTTTGCTTAATAATCCTTGAAACAACAAAATTTTGATATCAGGTATCAACAGTCAATGCCAAAAACCTTAGAAGCATGCATGCATAGCTAAATATGATGGAAAATGGTAAAAATTAGGGTTCCTTTATTCTTCCATGCTAAGAGGCATCTCCCCCATGCTACCTAATGTGGAAGAAATGGGAAAAACTTTGGAAGACTGTAAAATAACCTGCAAAGACCTCAAACAAACACTAGAATGCCCTATGTGTGTCCTAGAACCTTTTTTACACATCCTTAGAACTTTAGGATTGTTAAAATTGATCATAAGTGGCTAGAAAGGATATTTACTAATGTTGCATGCTGATCATGAAAGCCCTAGTGTTGAAAAAAGGGAGAAGCCAAAAAACCACTCAACAACTCTTGAAACAATCAAATTTTAATACTATGAATTGGTATTCGACAATAGCAATCTCAGAGACCTACATGCATGACCAAAAACAATGCAAAAAGTAAAAAAGCTACTTTCCCCTAGCCTTCCATGTTGAGCATAGTATCCCTACCATAGAAAATAAGGGGAAATCTCAAACACCTCTAGGAAACTTCCAAACTAGCCAAACTGAAGCTCAAACCCTAGTCCTTGACCCCAACAACCCTAGAGGAATGCATACATAATTGATTCAGGTCAAAACTAGCCCAAATATAGGATTTAAGATTCTTCCACATTGGGGATCCCTTTTTCCACACTGGGCATAGTATCCTTAGTGTGAAAAATCAAGTGAAAACTTGTTTGGAGCTCCAAAACACCTCAAAATAACATCAAATGACCATGCATACATCCTAGAACCAGATTAGCAGTCATTGAAGCCTTCAAACCTTAGGAAATTGATCCCATATGGACAAACGATGGTTCCCCCTAGTTTTCCATGCTAAGCTACCTAGCCTCAATGTGAACAAAGGGGGGGAAGCTCAACAACCACTTGGGAGTACTCAAAATTGTAAAATTTTAACATGGAGATGGCCCTTAACCCTAGGAACTCTGGACGTTGACGTGCATGGTCAATTATAATTTAATTAGCCTAGATTTGGGATTATTTCTTCATCCAAGCTGAAGGATGTCCCTTCCACTTTGGGTAGCATGGAAACAAGGGGGGAAAGCTGCTTTTCCACTTTTGGTGGCAAGATGACACTCCTAAAAGCCAAAGATCCATGTCAAAGAAGCCTAAGACCTCATAGCCTTGAGATTTTACTTGTTTAATCTTTTCTTAATCTCAAAACTCATTCCCACCAATATTTCATTTTAGAGTAACTCCACTAATATGCAAATAATGGGGGAATACCTAACGTGCCCTTGAATGACCTTCCAACATGCTCAAAATTAGCAACAAAGTTGCCGAAGCAAGAACTATAGCCCTAGGGGCTTGGAAACCTAGTCAAAATTATCTTAAACCACTTTGAATCTACAAAAAAATGCCCCCCTCCCACCCCCCACTGAGAAGACATTTTGAAAATTTTTGACACTTAAAATTACCTCAAGCTACCATGAAACAAAGCCAAAGGATGCACAACTTCTAGATCTAGGTTCCAGCTACCTATTTGACCATGTTTGACGTCATCGTGGCTTGAATCTTGGTTTTCCATGCATAGCCCCCTTTCTTCCATGCTAGTGAGCATGGAAATAGGGGG
>MNCI01034428.1:4361-29834 GCA_015680685.1 Gnetum montanum | reverse complement strand
AGACCTCCGAAGTGCCCGATTTTAATGGATCTTGTAATGCGCTACCTTGGGAAGGTCCCAAAACCTCATTTTTGAATGGTTGAACATCCCAAAACCTAATTTCTTTAGTTTCCCCACTAAGGATCCCTATTTCCAAGCTAATCCTAGAGTGGAAGCCTCAAAATACTTGATGTTTAGGTCCAAACAACCCTAATTGAAGCCCAAACTCACCTAATAGCCTTTTAGCCTAAAACTTGACCAACTAAGGCCTAAAACTAGTAGAACCAAACCATTTTTTGATCTATATTAGCCAAATTTTACCATATATGGCCTATTTTGCTTGATTTTTTCCTTATTACATGGTGTTTTGGCTTATTTTTATACTTGTGTTGCATTGTTCACCTTCTATGGCCTTATATACAACATTATGTGTTCCTTATTTACCTTATTATAGCTTTATTTAGTTTTTTTTGGCCTTTGAATGGTATTAAATAGTGGAGTTTGATATTCTCTAACCATTGTTTGACACCATGTGACCATGGCCCGCTAAGGCCTAAAACTAGCAACATAGTCCACTAAGACTCTAAACTGGCATCATGGGATGCTTAGGTTTAAAACTAGCAAAATCATGCCCTTTGTTGACCATTTTTATCCCTGATCCTTATACTTTACTTTGTCTAACCTTGGTTTGACCTTTATGGCACTTTGTTGACTTATCCTTACCTCATTGATGATCTTGAATGGCCTTGATTGCATTAGATTTGCATGTGTTTGCATAATTTTATAGCAATTTAGCATTATTTATTCACTTTTACATAGGTGATACTTAATATTTTTTTGGTTAACATGTAGGATCAAAGTATGAGTACCTGGGAGCACATCAGTTGCTGTTGTGTCTACATGGATCTCATGGTAATGTTGAATGGTGTATCGATCTTGATTACCTAGATCTTAAGCCCAAGAGTCTAGTAGACCACATAGCCGCAATAGAGAAACCTCTAGAATGTCTTGAAAACCTAGTCAAAACCCTTGACTTAGAGGTGGGTGACATAATTGAAGATCCTCTGGTCAAGGTTCCCATCACAACCCATAGTGGTGAGAAGAAAACCCTTAAACTAAGTTTTTTACTAGAACCTTAATATACTCAAGACATCACCAAGGACTTATAAAGCCAAGTTAAGACCTTTGCCTAGTCATATGAAGATATGCTAGGCCTAGACCCATGTTTGATCTAGCACAATATCATACTAGACCCTAGCATTAGACCACTTAAGCAAAAAGTGCACAAGATTAGACTTGATTTCGCCTTAGTAATATGTGATGAAATCTCAAAGCTCTATCAACCTAATTTCATTAGAGCTATCGATTACACATAATGGGCATCTAACATAGTGGTAGTCCCCAAGAAAAATGAGAGTATCTACATTTTCATTGACTTCCAAGACCTAAATAAAGCGACTATCAAAGATGACTTCCCTTTGCCTAGTATTGATCAACTTATCGATACTACAACTAGACATGCCTTATTGTCCTTTATGGATGGATTCTCAAGATATAACCAAATTAGGATTAACCCAGAGCACCAACTTAGCATGCCCTTCATGACCCCATGGGGGACCTTGTACTATACTATGATTCCATTTGGCCTTAAGAATGTCAAAGGAACCTATCAATAAGTCATAACCTATATATTTAGTGATTACATGCTAGGTTTGCTTAATGATTATGTAGATGACATATCTGTTAAGTCCAAGGTGACCAATGACCATCTAATGATCTAGATCTTGTGCTTCAATGATGCATCAAATATGAGCTTAAGCTCAATCCTAGGAAATGTGTCTTCAGTGTCAAGACTAGAAAGATGCTTAGCTTTGTAGCCTCTGAAGTAGGGATATATGTTCATCCTAGTAAAGTTAAGGCCATATCAAAATTAGCAGCACCTAATAACCTTAAGGAGGTCCAAGGATTACAAGGGAGATTATAGTTTATTCATAGGTTTATTATTAGGCTTATGAACAATTTAAAGCCCATGCAACACTTACTTAAGAAAGGGATTCACTATGAGTGGATAGCTTAAGCCAAGAGGCCTTTAAAAACTTTAACCAAGAATTAACCAAACTACCGACAACCTATCCTCTATAAGAGGGTAAGCCATTTTACATTTATCTTGCCATCTCTAATACCTCCATTACCTCTCTACTTTATTAGAAATGTGATGAAAGAGCAGAAATACCCATATACTACCTTAGCCATGCATTAGTTGCTCATGAGGCTCGATACACTAAAGTGGAGAAGTATTGTCTAGCACTAGTCTTCTCATTGAAGAAGTGGAGACATTATGTCTTTAGAAGACTTGTCAACATCATTTGCAAAGATAACATACTTAGAGCCATAACAATCAACACTTACAAAAGTAGCTGTATAGCCCAATGGAAATCCAGAACCATGGAATTTGACCTTTATTACATTTCTCAATCCTCAACAAAAGGTTAAGCTATAGTTGTACAACTTACAATTTTGCCTATTGATGACTAAGCAACAATATATCCTAAATTTCCTTATGAGCATATTAATACCCTTAGCCAAGTGCTTGAGGGTTATGAAGCTATCATGCACTTTGACAGAGCTTCAACTACCCATGGGACTAATGTCACTACCATCATAACATTCCCATCTAGTGAACTTCATTCCTTTGTATACCGTATTGAGTTTCCATGTACCAAAAACATAGCAAAGTATGAAGGTTTTATTAGAGGGATTATGGTAGCTTGTGACCTAAGCATTAGATGCTTAATGATCAAAGGTGATTCACAAGTTACGATTAACCAAGTAACCGAAGTCTATGCATGTAAAGCCAAACAATTACAATAATACTATGACCTAGGAAAGCAATAGTTACAACAATTTACATCCATTGATATCCAACACATACCCTAAAATAAGAATGCTATAGTCAATGTGGTTGAAACATTATCCCTTAGTGTGACACTAGATGTATTTAGTAAGTTGTCCACCTTAACCATGGACTGTGCTATTTCCATCATGCAGAACACTGAGGATACCTTCGTGGTTGTCATTCATACTACTCCTTCTAGGGAGTGGTATGACAATATCAAATTTTACCTTATGCATGATGAATTCTTGCAAGGCTTGACTACTTCTCAAAAGGATGCTATATGCAAGTGATTGAAGCAATAGGTCATCATAGGTGATGAAAAATTATGTTGATGATTCTATGATGACATACTTCTAATATGCTTAGGTAAAATTGAAGCTAGAACAGTCCTAGAAAAGGTTCACAAGGGTGCTTGTGAAGGGCATATAGGACTCGAAGCCATGACTACTAAAATTAGATGGTTAGGCTACTATTGGCCCCATATGGAAAATGGTTGCCTATAGAAAGTTATGTGGTGTGACACATGCCAATGATATAGCAACCTTATACATGTATCACCAATTGAGCTGCATGCCACTCAAATAACATGCTCATTTAAATAATGGGGATTGGATATCTTGGACCTATAACACCTAAGTCTTTGACAAGACATAGTTTCATCATCACTGCAACTAAATACTTTACCATGTGAATTGAGGCTATTCCACTAAGAAAGATTATATCTAAGCAAGTTTGAAAATTCATCTTAGAAAACATTGTAGTTGATTTTGGCATACCCATGACCATAGTTACAAATAGTATACCACAATCTAGTAGCCACAGAACAAAATATTTTTGTCACAACCTACGCATTAAACATTCTTTCTCATTGTCCTATTCCAAGTAAGCAAATGAACAAGTAGAAGCTAGCAACAAAGCTATCATCAACTTACCCAAAAATATGCTCAACAATAACAAACACAAGTAACATGAGTGGCTTGTCCATGCACTATGGGTGTACAGAACAACCTATTGCATGGCAACTAGTATGATGCCTTCTAGCTTCGTTTATGATTTTGAAGCTCTTTTACCTCTGTAATTGTAGGTTTCATTGCTCCAAGTAGCCTTGACCAAGTTCATCAATGATAATTAGAGCAAGGAGTTGCAAATAGTGGTCCTAGACTTGGTCGAGGAGTAATGTATGTAAGCACTTGCTCACATCGAACACTATCAAGAGAAGTAGAAGTGACAACGTCACTATAACTTGACCATACAAAAGATCAAAGAAGGTGAATTAATCCTCAAAGCCGTCCACAAGCATGCAAATAAATTCTTAGTCAATTGGGAAGGATCCTTCCTTGTCACTAAAACCTATGGAAATGGAGCATTCAGAATAGCTGACCTGGATAGGAATGAGCTAGCCAATCTAGTTAATCATTCCTATCTAAAATTGTACTAAATTTAGCTAATAAATCATTAATAAGCAAGCTTTCTTTCAATAGTCCACTATGACCTTAAACTAGCAACACAGCCTACCAAAGCTTTACACTAATACCATGGCTTGCCATGGCCTTAAACTAGTAACTTTGGTGACCTAGATAGCCTGATTCTAATGTGACCTATATGCATTGTAGTGTTATAATATGCAAGGATGTTCTATATTCTTTGTCAGTGCCTCTCGGGTCAATCCTCCAAACACCAACAAATAAGAGTCATTGAAACACCATATGAATTTTCATGTTATAGCTAATCTTCATCATGTAGCTTTTACCTCATGAAACTTGAGGTAAAACTTCATTGTAAATGTAAAGATTGTAATCCATAATGGGCAATTTCACATACTTTATACTTTTGGGATTGGAAAATGCCTCATAAGTGGTCAAAGCCTCATTCCCCAAGTGAAAAAAGTCATTTAGTGTTTATATTTGGGCTTGGGGGGTATAAAAATGCCTTTTGGAATGTTTCTCCCTTCAGCATGGAGATTACATGCAAAACCTAGAAACCTTCCCTTCTCATCTTGGAAGTTTCACACCAGCTTGGAGTCTTCACCACCATCATTGAAAATTACATCCCCCAGTGTGGAAGCCACAAAATCCAAAATTCATTACTTCATGCACTTCAATGTTAACTAGTCACTTCAATGTTAACCAGTCACTTCAATGAGCATGGTGGAGAGCTTAGCATGGAAGATTCATCTCTAGCGTGGAAGGTGTGCCTCGGTTACTATTTATAGTAAATAGAATGACCATAGGGGAAGGTACTTACTATGTATATTAACCCCCAAATTTTATGTATCCATCTCACTTGAATGAGGCAAAATTTAGCAATCATTTTATAGCACCATTCATGGCCCAAAAACTATAAAAAATTACCTCAAACACCATTTATGGGTTCAACAATTTTCAAAAGGTTCCACAATCTTGAGATAATTTAGCATTTTTGCACTATTTAGTGCTTTACACTTTTTCAGTAATTTTGAAGTTCTACACTTGGGAATTTTCAAGCACTCAAGAAGTCTTGCAAGTTTTCACACTTGTTTTCTATTGAACTCAATGTAAAAATTTTGTGGCCTTGTCACTTTGCAATTCCCCTTTGAGATTTTTGAACTTTCAAGCTCCACACTATACTCCTGGGATTTCCAAATTCCAACATACAACACTTGGGCATCTTGAATTTTTCACACTTCTCAACTCTCACCATAGCCAACCTTCAAATCTAAGATTCTAACAAAGGAGGTTCAAAAGAATCAGAAGTGGCTTAGTGCCTAGAGCATAGAGCAGATTGCATTGACTTCAATGGGATTTGAACTCATGCATCAGTGAACCCTCCCCTTTGCTTCAATAGGCATTTTTTTTACACATTTCTGAAATCCACTCTTTATTATTTTAATAAGGTTTTAAAGTTTCATTATACGTGCAATTTGCATTTGACTTTTTTTTAGATCTATAAATTTTGCATTGTATTTTCATAGTTTATTTACTTTTCATTTCATAAGTCCCTGGTTGATCTATCAAACTGGTCAAGGTGCCCCAAATCCCATTTTTTTGAAGGCCCTGGGGGTTTGTGGGTTGAGAAACTATTGTGCACCAAAAATCCTTCTATTTTTTCCAATGATCAAATTTTCCAATTGCAAAAATTTGGTCTATGTAATGCCCTTGGAACTTTCCAATGCCTCATCTTGAGTATTTTTCAAACGCAGATTAGTAGTGGGGTGGAAGTCTTCATGGATGATTTGTTCTCCTATGACACTACATTTAAGCAAGCCCTAGACCACCTTAATAAAGTTCTTAAAAGTTGCATGAAGACCAATCTATGGCTCAATTGGCAAAAGAGCCATCTCATGATCGAGAAGGGCATTGTGCTAGAGCATAAAATTTCTCAAGTAGGGATTAAGTTGAACCTTAAAAAGATTAGGGTCATCCAAGGAATAATCCATCAATCCAAAATTATTAAAGATGTCCAGTCATTCCTTGGACACATTGGCTACTACTAGTGATTCATAGAGAATTTCTTTAAGATCACTAAACCATTGGTTTAGCTCACAGAAAAAGATGTTCCATTCATATGGACCAAGAAATGTGACAAGGAATTCTAGTAATTCAAGGAGAAGCTTGTATAAACTCCAATTATATAAGCACCTAATTGGTCCTATCCATTTCACATCATGATGGACACATTAAACTATGCCTTGAGAGTTGTGCTTATATAGTAGGATGATCAAAAACATCCTTATTATATCCACTATGCAAGCCAAAGCATTATGGGTGCATAGCTTAACTACACCACAATAGAGAAAGAGCTAATGGCAATGTTGTATGCCTTGGAGAAGTTTAGGTACTATGTGCTTAGATACAAGGTATTTGTGCACAATGATCATAGTGCCATTTTCTTCTTCATGAACAAGCTGATGATGTGCCCCAATGTCATACGATGGTTAGTAATGTTATAGAAGTTTGATCTTACAATGGTAGATCAAAAGGAAACTAAGAACATGGTCATTGTCCACTTGTCTCAATTACAATGAGACAACAAAGAGGAGGAGAGCCTGTTCTTTGATTAGTTTCCTAATGAACTCCTCTTTACTATGCAATAAATGAACAAGTGCCCACTAAGCCTACATGGTATGATGGAATCCTCATTGATTTTCTCACTTAGGAGATGCCACAAGACTTGGACTACAAGAAGAAACAACAATTTCTTCATCAAGCCAAATGCTTTATAGAAATCAATGAACATCTTTACAAGGTGTGCATCGATGACCTAGTTCATTGGTATGTACCTAATGCTAATCAATTGCATGTTCTCAAAGACACTCATGAGGGTTCTTATGGGGGCCCTTATCCAAGGAGACACATAACTAGTAAGATCCTGATGGTAGGATATTATTGGTTCATAATCTTCATGGATTCTCACCAATTTGTCCACTCTTGTGAATGCTATCAATGAGATGGTGAGATGACCACTTGAATGGAAAGACCTTAATAGTGGATCCAACCATTAAAACCCTTCGACATTTAGTGCATAGGCTTCATGGATCCTATCACACCCATGTCAAATTAAAAGGTGTACATGATATTCATTGTTGACTATTGTACAAAATGGACAAAGATAGTAGTTATCACTAACTATACATCTTCCACTGCTACTCAGTTTATACAATAGAATGTTGTAAACAGGTTTGGAATGCCAAATGCACTAATTTCTAACAATGGTACTCATTTTATAGGTGTTACTTTTCACAAGCTCATGTAACGCTTTGGGGTTGAACATAAACTAATAGTCTACCATCCCCAAGCCAATGGTCAAGTAGAGGTTACCAATATGGAGATCACCAAGATCTTAACCAAAACAATAAGCAAATATAGGAGAGACTATAGCACAAAACTTAATGATGCCCTCTGGGCATACCACTCAATATGGAAACTCTCTATAGGCTATTCTCCCTATGAGTTGTTATATGGAAAATTTCCAACTATACTAATCCAATTTGAGCTCTATACACTTTCGACAGCTTTTGATCTTGATCTTGACCTTAGCCTAGCATAAAAACAAAGACTAATCAACCTCAATGTGCTAGATGAGAATAGATTGGTGGCTCTATTCTTGAATGAAGTGCACAAAGCATTGAACAAAAACTCTCATGACCTCAAAATTAGGAAAGTAAAATTTTAACCTAGAGACAAGGTCCTTTGCTTGAACCCCACAGATGTGTTGCAATGAACTAAGTTCCAAACATTGTGGAAATGGCCTTACATTATTTATGAAACCTTTTCTTATAGGGCCATGTTGATCTACAAACTTGACAGTCCAAACAAAAACTGATTGATCAACATGCAATAACTTAAACCTTTCCACGTGCCTAAGCAAGCTAGATGTATAACCTCACTCAATCTTTTGGATCTCCTCGTTTCAACTTAGTCATGGAAAAGATGGATATCTATGCTAATCATATCAGTGGCTCCTAGGTTTTTCTACATTTTAGTTTTATGCTTTTTTATTGTGCACTTTCTTTGTTTCTACACTTTTTTGTTATACACTTTGTTATTTTTCCAATTTTTTGTTTTACAACATTGTTAGTATGCTTTATCTTTCCTCAATAATTTTTAATTTATTGTATATTTTACTTTTTTGTGTGAATTTTTATTATTTTCTAATAAAATGCTTTATTGCTAATAGGACACAATGATGCTATAGTTGTTTGCTAATGGTGATTTGTACTTACTATTTTTGATTGCTAATGTTTGGTTTCTATTTTTGAATTTGGATGACTAATCACTAAGACATGGTTCCTTTTTCTTGGAATAGGCAGTGAGTCATGTCATCCATCCATCCATAAACTCTTTGGTCTTCCTGGTTTGGAAGTATGGGGCCCCTTTTCATTAATGAACTTAAGACCTTGGTAGTTTCCAAACTTGGGAAAGATTCAAAGGTTTGTGAAAGATGTAACTTTAAGGGAATTCAATGCTCTCTATGCATTTCTACTTAAGTCCAATTGTGTTTTCATGAATTTCTTACAATTTTTTATTGATCAATAATAGCAAGTTAATGGTGTGGTTCCCATCTATAAAAACCCCATAAAAACATAAAATCCAAAAAAAAAACATAATGGGAATTCAAAGCACATCCTATAGACAAAAATAATGGGCAACAAGCATTGGTTGTGGGATTAGAAAGACATGTTACCTATGCCTAAAGGTGCCCATTAACTAAAGCCCTTTCTCACTTCCTACTTCTTTTTTCTTCTCAAATAAGAAATGGTGATTGATTTGTGGGAGCATTCTTGTATCTTGAGGGGATGGTCTACTCTTAGAGTGGGGATGTGAAGTCACTAAAAGTGGTTGGTTTTGATCTAGACTAAGGATGGATTTTATTGGACCATTTAACCACAACATTCACAAGGGACTTCATGTAACCACAACTCAAAATTCCATCTCACATTCTCTCTCATCCATCAGTACTTTCCATAACCCATCTCATTGCCAGTTTCCATGTTTTTGTTTGATGCCTTAGTTTGGCATGTTGAAATTATTAGGTAGATTTTGCTATATTTTGTCCTTAACCTTTTATAACCATTAATCAAATGTGAGGTTCATGAACTCCTCAATTGAGGTTATGAAAGGGCAAAAAGAGCATGAGCCTACTATGGGGAGGATCCACTTGCATATCCCTTAGTTAGGTTAGTTAAGTTCCTTATCCTTCAGCATTCCTACAACAAAATCTTTCATGCACCCATGGTGCATCCAACTATGTGCTTCTCATGGTATTTTCTCCAACAAAATTTCATTCTCTAAATTAAGATCTTTAATTTTGTAAACTTTAAAGTCCTCTTCTAATGTTTTCATCATGTTCATAGCTTTTCTAGGTCTCCAAAAACATCAATTTAATGTTCAAACCCTCTCTATTTTACATATTTTTCAAAGTGAAAATTTTTTTGACATAGGCTTCATAAATGGGTACTTATTAACGAAGCCCATGCATAAACAGGATCCTATATATGGGATACCATTGACACAAGGGTCCACCTACCTATATAGGTAACCACACTTAGCAATTTTCACATTTGCTTCAAAACAAGGAGGAAGCTTTTTCAATTTTTTTAGAGCCTAGAACCTTCCAAGAGCCATATCTTCCTATCCGTTTATTTGATTCACTCCGTTCTTCAACCCTGTAGCTACCAAAGGTAAGATCTTTATCATCAAGGTCACAAACCTCAAGTTTTTGACAAAAAAATTTTAGAAAGAAGTTTTAACACCCACAAGGTTTAACAAAGAAATCAACATTAAAACATCAATTTATATGAGTTAAACCCTTCCAACAAGCTCAAATGACATTCTAACTTGAAAATCATATAAATAACAATAAAATAATTAATCTATTATGGTCCAAACTTAGCCTAAGTGTAATTACCCAATGAGGAAGGTACTTAAACACTATAAGTTACATGGTTAATGCTAATCCTTGGTTATGTTTTGATCATAGATGATACCTAAAGGAAAACATGCATAGGAAGGATAGTCCCAACTAAGGGACAAATAGGCATGAATAGGAAGTTGCCAAGAATGGCCTCATGAACAAGTAGAGACCCATGCCATAGGACCTCTTCAAGAGGAGCCTGAAGTGGAATCTATTAGACATATTCCTGAAGAAGTGACCACAACAAAACAGTCTCACCAAGATGAGGCACCTAAACCCAAACTAAACCTTGAGGTTACATTAATAGAATCTTTCCTCATGCACATTCTGAATAAGGAGGTCTAGAAATTTGAGCTTCAAGAATTGAACTTCAGACCTTTCTTTGAGTTTGCACTACCATAAGTCAAAACTCAACTACAAAACTCTCCCATGTGATCCATAATCACTTCTAGTAGGGAGAGGTACATGGGAGAGACATACCTATTCTAGAATGATTGGTAAGCTGATTCAATGATTATAATCAAGTACATCTCCATGTCCTACTCAGTGAAAGCTATTGTAGAGGCTCTTGGATTACATAAAACTATGGAAAACCTTGTTGAAATCCCCATGTAGGCAAATTCTAGCTTCAAGAAGGAATGAATGTAGCAATGTTATGGAGTCGATCGTAAGGATTTTGACATGCTCATCATGGTAGAACGTACATATTTCAAAATTGTAGCCTTTCACCTTAATCCAATGGTGAGGCTAAGCAAGATCACAACTTTCTTTGCCCATGCATGTGTCCCTCTAAGTGGTAGATTTCTTATCAATCTTCCATAGCTAGTCTATCTTGAGATGGAGTAGTTTAAAGACAATGAATGTGGAAGGAAGGCACTCCCATTTCCATGCCTCATCTAGAAATTATGCAAGAAGGAAGGAATGACACACTACACAAATGATGTAGTATGATGTACTCTATCTACTTCTTAGGTAGAGATGATGAAGGACAAAGTGCCTACCAAAATCATCCAAGAAGAGAAGCAACGAACACCACCTCCATCACCCACTCTTGAAACAACATTGGAAGTCCACACTACCCTTAAGCATATCCACAAGATCCAAGAGTATCTCTTGTAAGAGTAGGAGTAGCAAGTAAGATCGAGTGACAGTGATCCATCCATGTATCACCCAGCAATGAGTCACCTCAATGAAGTGGCCTAAACAATCAACTAGATGGAGAAAGGTGGGCCAATTTTCTTATCCCAAAGGATACAACTACCCACAAGATCAAATCTTGATGCCCAAGAGGTAACAGTATCTCTCTTGCAACAACAGCAATTTCCAAAAATCTCTGGGAACACCATTACTTTTTTGAAGCATCTGAAAAAGGAAGAAAAAGCAATTGTCTTAGTGATGCAACACCATGGGCAAGAGAAAATAGTAGAGGTTCTTGTAGATAGAACTGATAAAGCATTAAATGCACTTATGATGTATTTACTAGACATTTCTACACCTAGAGATGTGCAAATGTCCATAGGAATAATTAGAGGAAAATTAAGTGCAGGCTAGCACAAAGAGTTTTTGGATTGACTAGGGGGAACCAGGGAATTGATTTCAAATGTCTTTGATCTTCTAGACATAATTACTACAACCCAGTTAGAGCTACTAGAAGTGAGGAACAAGTGCATCATATTGGAGGGGCAATTCAAAACAACCCAAGCATTAAACCAATGCTTGGCTATGGAGGTTGCCAAATTAAGAGTCCATCTCATTGATCCTATGTTTCTCAACCATACACTAACAAGGGATGAAGCCTTTAAGAAGCTTGAAGACAAGCTCAAAAAGGTTAAGAATAAGAAGGAAACAACTATCTTTGACTAGTTTGTTGCTAATACCAAAATGTACACCATTCAGAAGGACTTGATCCAAACATGCCATGAGAATGCAATTTTGACTACAAAAACTCATCACCTGTGCAATGTTGATGCATAAAAATAACAACTATGAGATTTTATCCATCAACAGCAGGAACTGGTAGCCAAAGTGAATAATGAACTAAGAAGATTTCTAGTTGAAAATTGAAATCTCTCCATGAAGGAAGTCCAAGCTCTTCACCAAAAATTTGTGATAGAGATAGCTACCAAGATAAATGAGGCTTTTAAAATTGAAAGAGTCAAGAATCATTACAAAGATTAAGTTGGTCTACAAACATAAATTAATGAAAAACACATCTAGATGATGAAGGTAAAAGTTAATGAGGCAATTTAGTAGCTCAAGGAAGGTGGTGATGTCTAGCAGCCTATCTTTGATGGGCTAAATGACTATAACAAAGCGGAGATCCACATGAAAGAGTTGTAGATCAAGGAGATGACAAAGTACATGGAGCTTGCCAATCTCCATTATGTAAATCTAGCGATGCTGACTACTAGATAGCCATTTTCAAAGTTGGAGAAATAAGTGGCTAGCTCATACTTGTTATACAAGGTAGAGTTTAAACATTACAAGGAAACCAAACAGAAGCTTGAGATTTCCAACGCTGAACTTGAGGTTCTTAAGGTAAAGTTCATTAATCAATGATCAACTATTGATAACCTAGCTAAGAGGATAAATGACTACCAAGGGCTACAAAATGTGGTCAAGGCATTCAATGTTGAATGCAAACTTTTCGTTGTCTAGTTTATCAACATTAAAGAGTTGTTCCTGATAATTCCTTGTCCCTAGGATGTTTTCACTCAAGCCCAAATTTGAGATGCTACATGAACCATGAATGATCCCATGGGAAAGGAGAATAAGATGAAGGTACTGTTGGATGCCTTTCATCTTTCAACAGAAGTTGCAACTACCATAGAACAACCACAACTACCTCAACCACCAAATGCACCTGAAGTAAGAGAAGATCCTTTAGAGCCTCAGGAACCTCCACCACCTAGGATCATTTGATCTTCTTAATGTCTTAATGCCATCTAAGGAATTATGTTTGTTAGTTTATCTTGGTGTTCAATTTTGTTGTCTTGAACACCAAAATTTTGTAATCATTATACAATCATACACTCGGGCACTTAGTTTTTGTTGTATAGTTTGTGTGTTTGTTTTGTGTATCAATAATTCCATACATTCCAAAATTTTGTAAAGAACTCAAGACAAGTTTTCATTCAATCATAGGGATATGATGAAGTGACATGGTTTTGCCGCATCAATGGGATGTCATTGATGTAACCCTATTAATGGGATCTTGTTGACATGATCCCATTAATGTAGGGTTTAACCTATTGACATGTACCTGTCGACAAGGTTCTTTATTTCACCTATAAATACATACTCACTAGTCAGATTTATGGCATAAGTCTCATAGTTGTAGTGAAGCTTTAGTAATTTTTCCACTTGAAAGTTAGAATATATTTTTAAGTGCCTACAGTATAAGTCAAAGAGTGTATGGATCTTTATTTAAGCACTATTGTACCTAAGCACTGCATGGTGTGTGGTACTAAATATGAACTTTCTGATAAACCTTATAGCACTTTGAAATAGATTAATTATTTTCTTTATGCATTTGATATTTTAAGTAATTTCCTTTAATGCTTTCTGTAATTAAAGTAATTAAATTAAGCTAAATTAATATATATTAAGATAGATTAAATAGTGATTAATTAAGCACATAAGTACAACCACTTCAGGCATACACTTGGTGCTTGGCAATCCCAATAATGCTTAACGTTTGGTAACATAGTAGTGTTAAATGTGTTTAGGATTTGTATAGCAGGTGGGAATGGATACTTATGTTAGGATTAGTTAAATGTTAATTAGCTAGAGTAAATTATCAATTAAATATATAATTCTTTATTCTTAGGTAACTTAGAGTATAAAACAAAAAAATTGATAAAATTTATATGCCTTAGTTGCACTTAATCATACCTTTGCATTTCAAAAATACAATTGGGAAGACAATGATTAGTTCCACCTCCTAGAGACCAATGTATTTAAAAGGCTATAAGTCCATGGAATTCAACTGAATCATGCATGAATGCTTAGTTATTTGTATGGTTGGGCATAGGGTCTACTCACCACTCATCAAGTATATAATGGTTGGGCAAATCACTAACATAAAATTTAAGGCTCAACAATTACCATGGTAAGAATTATCTAATAGTTATTTTGATTCTTTTTCCTGACATGAAAATTAATTCTCAATGAATCAACTAGGACTTCATTAATTTTTTTAAATAAAGAAAATATCTACCAAATAATATATACATATCATAAATATATAGCTAAACCAATGTATTAGTACAAATGGCCAATGCACATTATTCTAGCTTGTGTTGACATTAAACTACCAATGTGCTTACAAAAGTCTTAGTTAGTAGTTATACAAGGGAAAAAAGAGAAGAAGCTACGTAAATAGCTTTTTTTGGTCATTAACCAAAACATTATTAAAATATCATGACATCGGACTGACTTGTTTAACAATGGAAAACCATTTATTTTTTCTCTTAAGACATTTTTAGGAATGTTTAAAATCAAAAACTTTATGAATTTTATAGATTGACCTGTCAAACATATTTTATAACACTCATGTAGCCTTAGGTAGCCAAAAACTAGTTGAAAACAGCAAAGCTAGATCTTTAAAATGTAAAAATCAAAAAAGTTTCATGTCAATGACTACTTGGATGCATATCCATCAATGCGAATATGTCCACTTGCATAGGAATTAATATATAAATAAAATCATTAGAATTTGTTTAGGCTTATTCAATATTCATTCTAAATAAGGGAATTTTTTACCAACACACTTTCTAAGACATTAATTTATGATATTTATACTCTTTTGAAATTGAATACTTTTATTTGCTCACTCATGTGCATTCAAAGTTGTAGTTTAGTTGTAAGAAAGGGAAAATTACAACATAACTACATGAATTTTTTTCAAAAGTCCAAAAAATTAATGAAAGACACAATTTGATAAATGCAATACTTTAGTATGTAATTTTTATAATTTTAAATTTTAAATTTTGCAAGGCCTTAGCAATGTTTGAATTTGATATATATTTATCCATTTAATGGCATTTTCATTGGAAAATAAGAGAAAAAAATTAATGTTTCATATTTTTAACAATGGAAACTTTTAGAAAGATCTTCACCTAAAGTTAGTATTATTAATTGGTATATGTGATATGTTAAGTTAAGTGCATGTAATATATTATTGCTTAGTAGATGTTTCAATCAACTCATGTTTAGTATACTAGTTGTTGGGCTGATTCTCAAACTTATTATGATAAAATTAAAAATATTATCCATCAATTTCTTAGATCTACTAAGCAACAAATAAAAGACTTTTCTAAAGTTATTTGGGGTATTTTCACTAGGAGAAAGAAAGATAGAGGACTTGGCCTCATTAATTGTTATAGTCAACGTATTTCCATCACACAAAAATGGATTGCAAAGTGCATTGATGAAGGAAATGTTTGGATTTGCCTTTTAGAAAATAGAATTATGCAAGGAAAACCTAAAAATGATAATAATTAGTCTTCTAAAAACTTTCTTTCCTATCTTCTTTTTCTATAGGTCATTTATATTCCTTCTACTCTGTTACTTAAACAAATTTGCAAGACAATGTAAACTTAGGAAGTTTTAAAATGTAAACTTGAAAAAGTATCTCTAAAACCATTGGGTCTTTTTTTTTAAGACTCTCTATTCATTGATCTAATGTAATCTAAATTTTTTAAATATTATTATTTATATTTCTTTTTTTATTATTTTTATAGTAAATTTTCAGAGGCTAACCTAGATAAGTACATGATATAGGTTATTCCATAAAGACTACCTAAGTTCATAAACTGATCAAAAAGTATTTTTGATTTATATTATAGATTGTTCCTAAGAGAGGATGTGGATCAAGGTAAGAACAAAGAGAAGAACTTGAGCAACAACATGCCAAATCTTGAGGGTAGTAGCAATGAGTAGGAAATTGAATCAATCATGAGGTTCAAAGAACTAAAGGACCAAAAGAAGCATCATAGGGCTTTGCATTGTAAAATATGTTATTCCCAATGGAATACAATAATATTAAATTACTGATAAAGAACTATGTAAAAATTAGAAATATGCAAAGTTACTTTAAGGAAAACCTTTAAGATGAAAAACCCTCACAAAAATCTATTCGTAGATCATTATTAGCATTACAATTCCAAAAGATTAAACCTCAAAAAGGATTTATAATGTACAGGAAACCTATTTTGAAGTTGGTGCATTGCCAATTTTCACACAAAGGATGATTTCTTTAAACTTCTTTTATAATAAGAGAAACATGGATTAGATAAATGACTAAACTATAGGAGAAAATATTTGTTAAAAAATCAAAAAATAGAAATAGTGGAAAATTAAGGGAAAACTACCTTCAACCACATTTACTAAATGCTCTAGTTATGACCCATCATCCCTAGCAGGAAAGCTTCTCAAAAAAATCCATCCAAAACATTTTATCAAAGCATAGATGTTGATTTGATCAAAGAATTCACAAATGTCATTGATGTAGTTATTGATTTCAAGTACATGGAAAAGAACGATATTTTTTAGTCTAATAAAGAGGGTGACATTAGATCAGGATAGCACAAAAGAAATAGAGCATAATAGCTAAAAGGAATGGAATCTGCTTTTGACTCAATTCTAAGATATTTAAAGATTTTGTTGAAATGAAACATGTCTCATACAAATTAACTATGTACCATATTTTTTTGATAGTTTGACCCAACATCATTTCTACCTTTGACACATGTGTCATTACTGCATTTAAAAGAGCCATGAATGTGAAGTGCCCTTCTTGTTGTTAGAGATTGACAAATAATTTTATGATAACAGTGTCTTATCCATTTGACTACATGATCCCTAAGCTATTTGCTAGGGTATACATTATAGGTTATGATAATGATATGCTTTAAAAATCAAAAAATTCATCATATATTGAATTGATGAAGTAAACATTAATCTTTGAAAAGGGAGTTTCACCACCAATAGCAAAAACTTAGTAGCTAAGGGCTACAATTAAATAGTAAAGGCCTTTAACTCAAACATCAACCATAGTAGTAGAAGCAAGTCAAAGCTCTATATCTCTTAAGACATCAAATGTGTATCAATCTAAATTGATTGGAAGTAGCTAAGGAAGGTATTATATGTTAAATTACAACTAATGAGGAATCTCTAAATTTTTGTATGTCACAATGAGTATACCTAGTCAAGTCCAAATCAAGCCTACTAACGTTTCCTCATTCCTAGTAGTTTTGAAGGAAGGAAGCAAAGTTACAATGGTAGTTCTTCCACATGAAAGGCATAGAAGAAGAAGCAACTAGGATAGTATCAAACTTTCTTACTAATAAGTTATTTATTCCTAATATATCATCTAATAATTTTTATGCAAAATAAGACATTGAACTATTTGCCAATGTATTCAAAGAATAGAATAATCTAAAGTAATAGAAGTTCCAGGAAAAATGACCTTACCTTATTATGAAGAGATGCTCAAGAAAAATGAAAAGCAATGGGTAGGTCTTGTTAGAAACTTTTGAAATTTCTACAGACATCACCACACTACAATTTGAACTATTAATCACATAGGGAAAGCTAGTGATGTTAAACCACATATATCACTTGGAGATGATGAGATTAAAATAAAAATGTTAGACCTTTAGGTTTAAATAAACAAGTTAAACAAACACATTCCACAAGAAGAGGTCATATAAATCTATGAAGATGAATGTGTCAAACTAATTACTAAAGTAGCATATAATACCCTCCTACCTCACCTATGCTAGAAATATATTATATATGGACCAACACTAAAACAAGAGGCTACACATAACAATGCAAACAAAAAATTAGAAATAAACATACATGTAGAACATTGTAAACATGGAAAATACATCTAACAAAATCAAATAATATAAATGTTGAATAGTAAATGCCCAAATTATAATATAATATCTATAAAAAATAATAAAGGTGCATAGCCATAACCTATATCAACATTTATTTCTTCATTTGTAATGATTCTTTATCATCATGTTAATATTTTATAAAAGCCCTAGACACTATACTGATTTTTCTTCAATAAGATACATGTAACTTTGTTAGTTATTTGTAATCCTTCTAGTCTATCTCAACTCCACAAAGTTCTATAATAGTATATTATGCCTAGTCTATAACTTGAGGAAGTTTTTGGTTAGTCATAGAGGTATGATGGTTTGGCATGTGCAAAGAATATTAGATAACAAGCCTATAACAAACGCTTGCTACATCAATATTTCAAAAAAGCCACAAAGAGGAAGATCAAAAAATACATGAGAAAAACAAATTGAAGATGATAGAATAAATTGCAAATAAACAAAGATCTAGTTCTTCATAGAGGTGAATGGTGAAAAAGAACTCATGTAGCCAACCTCATTTTATTAAGACAAGGTTAGAATGATGATGATGATAATGATGATGAAAGTATGATAAGTTCAAAATTAATGGGTTATGTTCATGACACCATTTCATGAATGCCTTTTTGTTAACATGCCTAAGATACATGAATGTAAGGGTCTATTCATCTGTATATACCCACTATACGAATAAAAGAATCATTAGTTTTTCATGAATTGTAGCCATATTCTTACAATTTATTTTCTCAATTTATAGTTAGTTAATAAATGCCTACAACATGTATTTAATTTCAACTATGAAAGTTCTTATTTGAGTGGTTATACCTAGACGTAGGTATGATTAGAAATAAAGATCAAGATTGATTTCTTATACATTATAACACTTTAACTTTAGTGTTCATATTTCAATATGGTTTCCTATTGATGAAGTCTCAATAAGTTGACTACATCAATGCATGTCCATCGTTGTAGTCCCATTGATGCATCCTTAGATGCATTAATGTCGATCCTCCCTAAGCCTATATAAATGTGCACACCAACTACATTTATGGCACCTTTGGTCATTCTCCTAGCGAAGCTCTAGTAGTTTTCTTCCATAGGACTTAGTGAAAGTTTTCTCTGAGTACACTTAATATGGATTGAATTAATTGTATGAAGTTTTATTTAAATGTAAGATGTACCAAGACATTGTTGCATGATGGAAATAAAATTAATATTTCTTACAAGCCTTAAGTTTACTTACAAGCATTTATTTTACATGTAATTTACTTTTCTATACTTTAGCATTTAATATCTTATTCCATAGTAATGTGGGAACAACCACTTTGAGCATAATATACTAATGCTTGGTAACCCCAACAATGAATACTTGGTATGCTTAGTAGTAAATACCTGGTAACCTAACAACATTAGTATAAGTTCAAGATGTGTATAAAAGGTGGAAATGAATACTCTATGTTTAGGATAGTTTAGATATTAATTAGTCAAAGCTTAATATTTCAATTACTTCTACTCTTAATCCTTTTAAAGATAAAAAATTAATAAAATTATAAATACAAATATCTTACAAATCAATCACACTTAGCCTTACAAACGAAATTAACACAAGTGATGATTGGGAACATAACAATGAATAACCTCATGTTTGACTATCTAGGAGATAAGACACTTATGTAAATTGCATGTACATGCTTGTGATTTAAGTGGTTGGGCACAAGGAATACCTGCTACTCATTATTACCATTTTTTCATTAACTATTCTTGATAGTAAAATTATACTAGGTCATTGTAAGAGTATAATACATCATCCTTAGGAAAATAACAATGTTTTATTTGAGGCATGCTAGAAAAGAACAAACTAAAAATGTCTTATTCTCAAAAGGCTGATTCTCCACCTACTGATGATCTTAATAATCAACATGATAGAACAAGGAGAAATTCTAATGAGATACCTCAAAAACTGAAGGTTTTCTATTCCCATCCAAATCCCTATTATCTAGATTTCACTTTCATCCTTCACTAGGATGAGTAGCTACATTAGAGAGACCTAAAGGACAATGTTGTGTTACCTCATGATTGTGATATTCCCTCATTTTTCATGATAGCACTAATGAGGTTGGGGCTTGAACTAGTAGACCCAAAATATCAATTGAAGGAACACCTCTTTAGAGACTTTCAACCAAAAAAACTCCAACTTACAAAAGATAAATTCATGGAGGTCCACCATGAAATCTCAAAGGGTAAGAAGGTCTTGAGCTCACCAACCTTATAATTAGAAAAGAAGAATAATAAACTTCCATCAATGTGATCCTAGTGTTAAGGTCATTCTTCCTTTGGTAAGGATAATACAACTAATTAATGGTTACATTCAACCTTGGAAAAAAACCAAGGTAAGGAGAGAACTAGTCATAGAACCTGGGAAACCTCAAGGCCAAGGTTCCCTAGCCATTTACTAAAAGGAACAACTAGGGGACCGAAGAAGAAGGGCAAGCCAACATAATTGTCCTAGTTCTCTATTCTCACCATCCTTCTCATTGTCAAGCTTTGACAAAGGAAAACAAAACCTATACCAAAGGAGAAATGATCAAGGCCAAGATGAAGATGACAAAAACCCCCCATCATAGAGATGGGAGGAGGAAACATAGACATCAGCAAGAAGAGGAGAACATCATCAGGAAAGAAGGCATAGTAGGCCACATCATAGGATACATGGCCATGATAGGGTCCATCATGAATATGATGACTATGATGAACTACTACTTACTACTAGAAGCATGATAAACATCTCAAAGGCAATTCATATTCCCACTAGACATTAAAGGGATAGATGAATCAAATGGCTTTATATGAATAATTTTTCTAAGTTTGAAGGATGTTACAATGTTGATCTACAATATCACTTACAAGCCTTTCATGATGCTTGTGCCTTACAAAAAATTTAGAATGACTTGCAAAAGTTCAAACTATTCCCTAGGACACTCATCAAAGAAGCTGAAAGTTGGTACGAGTCTTTGGAGCCAGAATCTATTCATAGATGGAGTATAATGTTGGAGTTATTTAACAACAAATATCAAATATACTCCATGGTATTCAACTTGAAGAAAAAAATTCAAGAATGAAAACATGACAATCATAAATCCTTAATGCAACCTTGGGAAGCTACTATTCTCTTTTACACTGATTCTTGGACCATGGTTTCTCTAAACAAGGGTAGCTTCATCATGTGATAGATGGAATTAAGAATAAAAGAGGAGAGACTCTTTGGGTTTATGCCTAAGGGAGATTGTTAGAAATGAGAGCCCATCAAATATAAAGGCTCATTAATCAAGTGGCAAAAGAAGAAGGAGAATTAGAAAATAATAATATAAATCCCCTCATTCACAAAAGGGAGGTACATCTCTGCAATCCTAAGGAGGAAGAACCACTGGAGGAGATTATGCATGAAGAAACTTGTCAATTCAAAAATATTTCACAGAGACATCGACTAAGATGGATATAATGTGGGATTTTTTGAATGAGAAGTTCCAAACTACTCTAAATATCATAGAGAAGAAAATAAAGTAAGGGAACAAGGACAAAGATAGGAGAAGAAGAAAGGATGCAATAAAGGACTACCATCAACAAAAAAGTGAGGTTGTGGTAATTGGTGAGTTTGTAGATTTTGAAACAAAAGATGAAGGGTTACACATCTACCAATATGATCATCCCAAGGGATGTTACCAAATATTGTCATACTTATAAGGATCTAGAGTTTATGCCTTGAATCCAAAGTTTTCTAGGAGGCAACCACCCATGAGATTGCCATATCTGCAAGACAATTATTGAAAAAAATTCCACCAGTAATAATATTATCCAAGTGGAATGTAACCACAACCTCAAGACTATTACTATTAATGGAAAAACCCACAATAATGGGGGATGTTACCACCAAGACAATAGTATCCTTACTACTAACTTTATCCATATGGATGCCATGTCTAGCATCTTGTGCCTCCTAGTGGCTCTATAGGTTAATTCTTCTTCTTCTCATCACTAGTATCCCTCTAAATATCACAGAGCTACCACTTCATGAGTCAAATCTTCTTCCACTTATACTCTTCATTATATACAACAATATTCTACACCTTACATCTTCACGTCTTTACTACTTACATAGCCTATGAAAGAAGATATTATGTCACAAAGTCAATAACACAATGTCACGTATGCCATAAATTTACAACCAAATGATAACTTAACTACTTCTGAGCATAAGACTTGGAAAAGGACTTTCTTCAAGTCCAAAAATCTACCTAAATCCTGTGGACCTTTTGGTGTGTTTTGGTATGTCCAAAACATTAAGTAAAATGAATTCAAAGGTTGTTTGCATGGCTATGTTTGTAGGACTTAGTACATGGGAAACCAAGATGAGTTGAAGAGGACAAGAAATGATATGTTTAGAGCACAAAGGAGGAGGTCATGATCTTCAAATGAACATATAATAATTTCAAAGAACATGGACAAGGAATAGATATTATGCAAGCAAATTTATCATCATCAAAGCATGTCAAAGATCAAGGCTATGGACAAGGAATGATGAATTTAAGAGACAAAGAAAGTGAAAGAAAGACATCTCTAGGAAACAATAGACATCTTGGTAGAATTGGAGTAATCTCAAGTAAAGCCATCTTTAATAAATAGCAGAGTTCTTCCTCTAGGAAAAGATGTTTTCATCACAAAAATATGTCATCATTGAATGAAGGCTAGTACTAGAAAGATGTCTTCCATGAAACAAAGACGTCTTCAAGAATGGAAACTTCAAAAAGACATCTTTCACAAAACAAAGAAACATCTCAGGCATCAAGAAGACATCTCTCATGATTGTTAATGATCATTGGCTAGCTGTTGCATGAGTTCCAAGATAAATTTAGAAACATGAAAACTATAAGAAGACTTGATGTGCATTGGGAAAAGTGCAAGCTTTATTGTATTCATTGTATAATCATTTGTAATCATTGAATTATCTATTACTCCTTATTGTTTTATCATTTTGGAATTGTAAAGTGTGTTGTACATAACTATACAAGGATAAGCAAATTGAGTTGTAATTATCCCTTGTAATTCTTGTTCTTATTTCCCTATGGGGTTGATGTGCTTAAGCTTGTCAAGATCCTATGAGATTGAGTTCTCAGTGCTATAGTATAACACTCTAGTGTAAAGCTCAACATTGTAAAGGTTGTAGAAGCCTTGAAATCACATTTCTAAGCTTGAAAGAACCTTGCATGGTTAAATGATTTGTGCTATGATACAACACTCCAGAGTAGGACTTGAAGACTATATAGGATGTGGACCATTCAACCACATTTTAAGAGCAAAAAAATCTAGAGGTGTGCTTGCGAGCTACCCTTCAAGTGTGGACTACCCAAGTTGAGTAACCACATTAAATTCAATGTGTGTGCTTTATTTGTTTAATTTTTGATTTGGAAAACTTATTCATCCCTCCCCACCTCCTTTTAAGTTCAATGATCCACAAGTGGTATCAGAGCCTAGTACTCTTCTTTGTCATCATCAACTTCAAGAGTGAATAATGGAGGGGACATCTTACACAAAGCTACCCATGTTTGATGGATTTGACTTCACCTATTGAAAAGATATAATGTAAGGGTTCCTTGAATCCATGGAGTTTGAAGTATGAAATTCAATTTTGAAAGGCTACGCTTCACCCGTCAATGGCACCACCGACATCATCAAGCCTCACAACAAATAGTCTCAAGAGGAAAAGGATAAGTTCATGTTTGATTCAAAAGAAAAAAAGTGTTTATATTATGCATTGAATAAATCTAAATTTAATAGGGTAGCAAGATGTAAAATGGCCAAATAAATTTGACAAAATTTAGAAGCTACTTATGAAGTAACCTTTAGTGTTAAGCAATCAAAATTGTTAGTTTTACAAAGTAAATACGATAAACTCAAAATGAGAGAAGGCAAGAAAATCAAAGCTTATTTTTCTAGAGCTAATGATCTTGTTATAGAAATTAGAGGAATAGAAAATGATCTACCTGAAAGTGATGTAATTATTAAAACAAAACTCTTTAACTAGATTTTAGACCTAAGGTCATAGCCATGGAGGAAATCAAATATTTCTCAACTCTAAAATTTGAGGAACTTCAAAGTGCTCTTAGTGCCTATGAAATGAATCTCATAAGTGAAGGAGTGATTCAAGAAAGACCTATTTCTCTAAATATTGCCTCCAAGGAGAAGGAGGTCAATGAGCATGATGAGGGAAATGAAGATGAGATTGCTCTTCTCTCAAGGAGACTACAATGATTGCTTACAAGAAGAAATCAAGGTGCATCTCCACAACAGCAAAGACCTAATTTCCTCAAAGGTAGAGAAAGAGGTAGAAATTTTTTAAATACTTCTAATCTAGATTTTTCTTCTATAGAATGTTGGATTTGTGGAGGAAGAGGCCATATGGCCTTCAAATATCCTAGTGACCCAAGTGATAGCAAGGTACATCTAAGGAATAAATCCAATGATGAGGAACCGAGAAATACCAAATTTTATACAAGCTTGAATGATGGTTAGCAAAGTGAAGTAGAAGAATGCAATTCTTCCAAAGATTCACATCTCATATGCATGACACTTACCAATGAAGATTCCTCACTTATGGTTGAACAAGTTGGTATATGTGATAAGAGGTATAGTGAATTTAAATAATAAAATTTTCTTTTATGTCATTTGATTGGGAAATCAAAGAAACTAGTACTTTCTAAGTTAGATGTTATTAATGCTAACATGAATGAAGAAATCTAAGATATAAAAGCTAAGATTCGATGACTAACCTCTTTGAATAAGGATTGCAAGAAGATTCAAGAAGAAGAAACCCCTAAAAGTCAACCAAAGAATTTATGGGAAGCAACACATGAAAATGCAAGCTCAAGCATAATAAGGTTAGCTACTTTTGATCATAAGGATAATATTTTATTTGGGCATAAAAATTGTTTTAGTAAGAAAGCTCTTAGCTATGATGATCAAAGTAGGATTAATGCTTGGTCTTGTCAAAAAGGCTGGGTTAAGAAAATTGTGCAAGTACCAATAAGTGAGAATGAAGGGGAGTGGAGTCTTGAAAATAATGCAAAAAGTGATCAAGAGTTCTATAACAAGGAACATGAACAAATAGAGACATCACATACATGATCTAATGAAAGAGAACCTAAGGATGATGAAGTAATTCATGATAGGGGACCTTACCTCAAACTTCATTAATCCTCTCATTTTATTGACAAGAAAGGAAAATCAAGGTAAGTCTCTATCTCTTTGCTTGCTAGT
>MNCI01034424.1:291488-319013 GCA_015680685.1 Gnetum montanum | reverse complement strand
GACACACCCTGAACTATGCAACTGTGGGTTACCAAACGCTAATCGTTACTAGGATCACCACATGGAACGCAAGTGCTCGAAGTGGTCGTACTGAGGCACTTATTTAGCCTAAGTGTGATAAGCAGCCGATTCCTTAGCTAGCCGTACACACCCGTGGGTGCTCGTAACTAAGTTGTACTTATCACACGTTCTAGCCTAGCGATGAGCAGCCGATTCCTCAACTAGCCGTACATATCGCAGGGAAAGACGCGATATCGCGGCACAGTGCATGTCACGTCTCATCAAGGATAATACAATTGAACACCATGAAAAAATGACAAACACAATTCCTTTGATGATGCAAAGATGAGGAAGAAGTTCAAATGGTCCTAGGCAATGGAGGTTTGTAAGGCTTCAAAGAACCTTCCTTTGCTTCGAGCACACATAGTGGTTGAGGTGGTTGTGGTTGACTTATGATAGTTGCAACTTTTGGTGAAAGATAGAAGGCATCCAATAGTGCCTTCATCTTCTCCTCCTTACTCCTAGGATTATTCATGGTCCATGCCACATCATGAATGTGGGTTGGTGTGGAAACATCCCAAGGATAGAGCATTGCTAGGAACAACTCCTTCACATTGACAAACTAAGTAGAGAAAAGTTTAGGTTCAACATCAAATGCCTTTACTACATTCTATAGCTCCTAGTAGTTACTCATTCTCTTGGCTAGGTTCTTAGCTTTAGATAGTTGATCAGTGAAGTGCTACTTAAGAACATCGAGTTATGCATTTACCACCTTAAGCTTCTACTTGGTGTCTTTGTGATGCTTGAACTTTGCTTCATACAACAAGTATGAACTGGACACCTATTTCTCCAATTCGGACCATGGCTGTCCAACATTTAGCATCATCATATTTGCATAATGGAGATTAGCAAACTCCATGTACTTTGTCATCTCCTCAATCTATAGCTCCTTCATGTGGATCTCTGCCTTGTTGTAGTCATTGAGCCCATCAAAGATAGACAGCTAGACATCACCTCCTTCCTTGAGCTACAAGAGGACCTCATTGACTTTTGCCTTTATCATTTGAATATGTTTCTTATTGATTTCGTTTTGTAGACCAACTTGATCTCTGTAGTGATTTTTAACTCTCTCAAACTTGAGAGCCTCATTTTTCCAAGTGGCTACCTCTATTGTAGATTTATGGCAAAGGGCTCAAACTTCCTTCATGGAGAGATTTCTATTTTTAGCTACTAATCTCCTTAGTTAATTGTTCATTTGGCAAGCTGCTCCTACTATTGATGGATGAAATTTTGCATTTGTTGCTTCTACACATTAACATTTCATAGGTGATGATTTTTTGCAATCAAAGTTACATTCTCCTAGTGAGTTTGGTCCAAGGCCTTTTGGATATTATGCATGGTGGCATTAGCTAAGGACTGATCAAAGATTGTCATCTATTTTGTATCCTCAACCTTCTTGATCTTGTCTTGAAGCTATTGAAAAGTTTCATCATGGATCAATGTAGGGTTGAGAAATGTAGGATTAGCAAGGCAAGCTCTAAGTTCAGCAACATTGGCAAGCAAGCATTGGTTTTGAGCTTAGGCTATTTCCAGTTGCCCCTCCATGATAATACATTTACCCCTTACTTCCAACAACTTCAACTGGGTTGTAGTGATTGTATTTGGAAGATCAAAGACATCCAAAATTGATTACCTAGTTTTCACCAGTTGGTCCAACATCTCATGCTAGGCTATGCTCAATCTGCTACTAATTGTTCTTGCGAATGTCTATATATCTGTGATTGTAGAAATGTTTGGTATAGATGCTACATGTGTGTTCAATGCCTCGTTAATTCTATCAGCAACCACCTCTGTTGCTATCTCCTATCCATGGTGCTGTATGAAAATAAATGATCTTTTCATAATATCTATATTTTGTGTTTGGAAGATGATTTTAATATTGGAGTGAACTTGGTCTACTTACCATAGTCATAATGAATCCTATGTTTCAAGCATGGTTAAAGAGATCATTATACATTTTTGTCTAGGTTCCAAACTAGGTCCATGTCACTTACTAGTGACATCACATCATATCATCCTAGACTAACTATGGTGAGACTAGTTACAACCATATGACGATGACATTACTCAGCATGAAAAACTTAGGAAGCAAAAATTATCAATTAGTTAATTACAATGCTTATTATTTGAGGATGTCTTGGCCAGGGTTGGAAATTGATGGTTAGGGATGCCTATCAAGAAAGAATATTTGATGGTTTATATAAATTACCTTTCAAATATAAATATTTTATAGGCAGTTATAAAAATTCAAAGTCATATTAAGAATTTGAATTATATATCATAAGATATAATTTAGAAGATGCAACAATAAAAAAAATTAATGCATTGTTTTTTAAAATATACATTTTATAAACTTTTAAGTCCAAAATACAAATCAAAATTATCATCTTTGCAGATTAATTCATCTTTTAAGGATGTCTTTTCATTTATACTCTAATCACAAATACAAATCAAAATTATCATCTCTTTCTTGATATGCATACATTTATTCTCCCAATCTCCAATTCATGTGATGTATTCTTCCAGATTTGTAAATTAATAAAAGTATATTTAGTTCATATTTTTCATAAGTAAACACATTTTATAATATAAAAAATAATTAAATAAAAATTTAGAAATAAAAAATATTACCAAAAAACTTACATTTTAACTAATTCTTGTTTCTTTAACATTTTTCTAAATGCAGTAAACTTTATGCCAATCTATCTTTGATTCTGAAGGATCCATTAGTGAAATTCGCATTAAAGCATCTAATGCCTTAATTAATAATTGAGTCCTTAATACATCTTTAACTAAATTCTATTTAGAAAATCTTCTCTTAAAAGAAGCTATGCTAATAGGAAGTACTGTCATTGCTTATCATAATTTAAATAAATTTGGATAGCTAGAATGTAAACTAGAATTACAGAATGTCCTCCATTCTTCTTTTGTTGAAAATCCTTCACAATTATACCATAAGCAACTGATAAATGAATAAAGTTCTTTTAAACATGCATTAAAACTAATCATTTGATTTTCACATTTTTCAAAAGTTTTGCTTTGAAATTCCTTAAAGGTTCTCTATAACTAATCCTTTGCAATCTTTTCTCCATTTTCAATGGCTATTGAATAAGGTGACATTTGGAAACCTTTCATTCAAGCAATCTATTAATATTGGAGCATAATTTCTATCTAAAGTTTTGCAACTCTCTAAAGATCCATCTATATAAGAAAATTTTCTTGATATTTTTATTTCATCTTTTGGAATTTCAACCATTATTAATTCATGTTGATGTTGTTCATTGTTATGTTTCATTTCTAAATATCCATATTTAGATGCAATTAAAAAATGAGATAAGAATTGTGCTCCATCAACAAATGTATCAGACCTTAATAATCATCTTGTAAGGATTATGATGATAGAATCCAATGCTAATCCTAATAAAGCAACATTCAAATTTTCTTTTTGTAGAATCTTATTTAACTTGTTCAACTCTATCATAATATCTACAAGCATATATAAACAAAATTGAATAGAAAAAATAAGTATAATATCATACCATGACTTAACTTGTTCATTTTTTCTACTTTTTTTCTTCTACCATAATCTCATAATCACTAGTATTAAAACAATAATTGTTTCATACACTTGTTTTCTTGATAACCATCTTCAATGAACTTGTAAAACTTATAGTTTAGAAATTCCCAACTCTTCTTCTAATGCTAAAAGCTCATTACAATTTTTTGAAGAGTTGTGAATCCAAGAATAAATTTTGTTTGACAACTTATCAATAAAATGAGTTTCAAGAATGTTTTTAGAGGCAACTGAGCTACTAATGCTTTACACTATGTAACACAATGAATTCCTATTAAGTTAGGAACATCCTTCTTTAAAAGAGAGACAAACTCATTTTCATTACCAATCGTAGAAGATGCTCCATTAGTTGATACAACTATCCAAGATTTATCAATAATCCCTCTTGTTCTTTTAACTATTTAATTGTCTCATATATATTTTTGCCTTTTCCATCATCAATTTTTATGAGTTTCATAAACTGTGTTTCCAAGGCTTCCATTCCTTTTGATTTTAAATATGTTCCATACATAATAAGATGCTTCTCTAGTCTTCTATCAGTGCTTTCATCTAAAAGAATAGAATAAAAGGGACTTTCCAACATTTTTTCTATTTTTTTTCTTCTAAATATTGAGATATGGAGAAAATGAATTCAGTTGCTGCCTTTTGATTCATGTAACAAGCATAATCCTTGTTTGTCTAAAAATTTGGAATATTGAGAGACATAAGAAAAGAGCAAAGTGATTCATATTTCAAAATGGTAAGATCTTCTTAGGCTATCTAATAAATAGTTCTCATCAATACTAATATCTTATTCCTATTAATATCATTAAGAAATTGTGTATGTTTTGTAATAGAAAGTGCTTTTTTCTCATTTGCACACATCCATCTTGGTTGAGAATTTTTATGAGAACTTGCCTTTGCATCTATAATAATTACAGCATGTTGCATGTTAATACAACCATTTTCTATACCCCATGGCCCACTAACTTTATATGTTTCACAATATTTACATTTCATCACTATTTTCCCTTCAACAACATAGGTTTCGAGCGACTTAAAACTTTGATGCAATTCTTTCCTAAAATCTCTTTTTACTTTTTTTCAAGGAACATTTTCTTCTTCTATAATTTCATTTTTTGCATTTTCTAAATTTTTCGGTTCTTCATTCAAGTTAATAGTATCTTCAATTGGTGATGTATTAAATGACTTTGTAATGAAAACTTGATTCTTATCTTTTCTTGACATATTTGAGATCATACTTTATAATTTCTATGCTAAAACATGTGAAGATTGGAAAAGCACAACTAGAAAATCTTCACATCTGAAAATGTAATGTTTATAAATTAGAAATTCAACCATGGAGATGGAGTAATAGTATATTAAAAATAAAAAAATATGTTTTATATACTATAAAATGTTGCATGCACCACCATTATATCATAAAATTATTAATGTTGAAACAAACTTATAATCTCAAGTAGTGTAAACTGTAAATATAAACATATTTTTAAAAAATCCTCAAAAGTTACCATTTAAAAATTATATTATTTTAAAAATAACATAAAAAACCTCTAACATCATGTAACTAACTATTTGGAACATGATAGTAGCTTATTGTTGTAAGATACATAATCATACCTACTTATTGTTGTAAGATACATAATCATACCTACTTAAAAACCATAGGCTAAATATTTGTTGGAAGAGTATTTATATTGCTACAGTAGTAGCTTCTTTGTATTAGCAGTTTCTTCTTGGTTTGCCTTTTAAAAATAAATTTTTTGCCAAAAACAACCAATAATACTATAATGAACAAATTCTAAAATGTTAAATACAGAGGGCAGTTTATTTATAAATACAGAACCTTAACAAATTTAAGGAAACAAATCTAAGAGAAAAGAAAAGCATACCTTGATAAAATAAAGATAATGAATAAGCCATAACAAAAGGTTGCAATAGCAATTTCTTCTTCTACTCCATTGTAGTAGTAACTTTCTTATATTACTACATTTTAGTAATAACTTTTTTATTTAGAAAGACTTTTTTATTTAGAAAGCAAGAAGTATTACTACATTTTAGTAATAACTTTTTTATTTAGAAAGACTTTTTTATTTAGAAAGCAAGAAGAATGAATAGTATTAGTTTCTCTTTTGTGGTAGCTTCTTTACATTTCACTCTACTATTTCTCCATTCAAATACAAAAATCCATTTGTTCAAATGCATGCGAATGAACAATGAATTTTAAGTGAACGCAATAGCGTTACAAAGTAATACTATCGATGATGCTCTTAATATTATTAAAGTATTTTTATTGTCAATTGATTCAATTGATGTTGTTGATTACAACCTATCAAGTAAATTAAAAAAAAAAATCTTATGGGATTCAATTTCCAACCCTCGTAGTAAGCATACCACATGAATGGGCTCAACACCTTCACAAACTTGATGCGGTTCATCTTGGAAATGACATGGAATTTCCAAGGTAGGCCCTTGGCTTTTCCAAACTTCAGGTGTTATCATTGGAGGTAGAGAATGAAGAATATTCTAGAGACATATGTAAACTTCCCCAATTAAGGCATCTTCATCTATGGAGCAACAAGAAATGTAAAATGCTACTAGATGAATTCAGAAGAGTGTTTTCAAACTGATGAGCCTTTCTCTTTATTCACTTAATGAGTTGTGCATGCTACCTAGTATATGGCATTGAGGACAGCGCTATGCTATGCTTGGGTGAAATGCATGTATATTGCTGTAAAAAGTTAAGAGAAGCATGTCTTGGTTGGAAAGATAAATTAATAAGCCATTAGCAAAGACTGCAACAACAATTTCTTCTTCTACTATTTTGTAATAGTAGCTTTTATTCTCCTCCTTTGCAGTAGCAATTTCTTCTTCTACTTCTTTGTAGCAAAAACTTTCTTATTACTACATTTCAATAATGACTTTCTCATTTAGGAAGCAAGAACAATGAATAGTAAGAGTAGTTTCTTTTTTGTAGTAGTTTCTTTACATTTCAGTTCAGTGTTTCTTCATTCAAATGCAAAAATCCGTTTGTTCAAATGCTTATGAATGAATAATGGATTTTAACTAAACACAATAGTATTACAAAACAATACTATAGATGAAGCTCTTAGTATTATTAAAATATTTTTGTTGTTGATAATAGTCTACCAAGTAAATTTAAAAAAGAAATTTCATATGGGATTCAATGTAAGTAACTCTGGTAAATATAAGTGGTGTTGATAGGCTCAATGTTGTTGATAGTATCAATGCCACTTTTAATATTATCTATGTTATTGACAAAGAGCAAAAATTTAAAGGTATTAAATGTTGGTACATAAATTTGTATGTAAAATGTTCAACATTCTAGTGCTGTTAAATGCAGGTTGGCATCCTGTGAAAGATACATCAAATTTGAAAAAATTGCAAGATTGAAGTCTATGAAACTCATGTAGCTACACTTATACATACACCGATATATACCTATAATATTACACCTATAAGTAATAGGTAGATCGAAGATTACCTATTAAAATGATAACTTTGAAATATTTCAACCTGTTAAAATGTATAGGTAATTAAATATTCTCATTGTTTTTTTGTAGTTTAAAAGGTCAAATACAAGCATATGAGCATCAATTTTCAACCTTGGTCTTGGCCATTGGTTAGAGGGATGACTTTAAGCATGGGTAACATGTCTTTCTAGCCTCATAGCCAATGCTAATTCAATCAATGGTATATCATTAAGCATGAATAACATATCTTTCTAGTGTCATGATAAGACAACAACTATTATTTTAAAAATATTATTCTATTTTAATAAAGTTTTAAGTAATGATATGACCACATGGAGGATTGGAGCACATAGAAGAAGTTAAAAGAATCAACAAATCTCCTTGATGTTACATCCTTTTTCTATTCCTCTTAGTTCTTACCATGTTCTTCAAGGCATAAAGATCATAAGTTCATTTTAAGTGTAAGTAATGAAAATTACATCATGCCCATGGTAAGGACCTTCTAATTACCAGAAATGGAGGAAATGGATGACATGATCTTACCATACATATAATTAGTCCTTTAATAATTTGATAGTTTAGAACAAAATTCTTGTTGCAAACCATTCTATTGAATCTTGATGTAGTTAGTATCAAAACAATAAATATATGTACAATTCACAAATTAAAATATCCAAAGAATGAAAAGAGTTATAAAGAATAAGAAAACATATTAATAATCAAAACATTATTAAAGAATTAGAATAAATATCAAAGAAATAAAAAATGGATAAGAATTAAGAAAAGTTTCAAAAAATTGAAATACAAGAAATGAAAAAAGAAGTATATGCACAAGGCCTAGTTAAAGTATGAAGCTCCTCCATGACCATGGTTAAAGGAGGAAGTGTAGAAGATTGAGTAAGAATTATCTTTAGTAAATGCTATGGTAGGATTTGTAGGTTGTTAGAAGTTTTGAAATAGTTTGATTTATTAAATATTGACTAAAATGAGATTTTGTGGACTCTCAAGATGATATATGTACATGGAATCAAAATGATAAGTAGCATGAATGATATAAGGTTCTTTCCATAATGTCTAAAATTTATTACGTTGGTTAACATGGTTGGGATTGTAATATAGGACTATATGATTTGGACTAATAGTAACTTGTCTAATCTTGCCATCATGTCTTTGTTTCATGTAGGTCATATGATTCTTATTAAACATCATAGCTTCTAAATGATTTTCATCCAATAAGTTTAGATTCATCAACTGTTCTTTCTAGGTGAAATCCATGTCTATGTCTAAAGAGTAAATGATAGTCAGGGTATGGATCTCAGCTTGGATTATCAAAGTAGATAATTTATCATACACTAATTCATATAAAGAATATCCTATAGGAATTTTCCAAGTTGATTGATAGGCCCAAAGAATATTGTTAAGCTTAGTGCTTTAGTCCTTCTTGCATTAACTAACTATTCTAGTTAAAATTCGTGTTATTTCTCTATTAGTCGCTTCTTCCTATTCATTGACTTAGGGATGATAGAGAGTTATTAATTTATGATTAACCTTAAGATGTTGCATAAGTTTATTGAATATGGCTCTTGTAAAATATGTTCCATTATTTGAAATCAACATCCCTAGTACTCAGAATCTATTCATCACATGTTATTAAAAGAATTAGCTGCTATTGTTGATGTGTAATCCTTAACTACAGTAGCTTTTCCCATTTTGTGTAGTAATCAACAACAACTATTATGCATGCTTTTTCATTCAAAATTGATGTGATGGATCCCATGAAATCAATTCCCCATATGTCGAATGGTTCTAATGATTATATCCATTGTGGTGGATCTTCATGTTTGGTTATCATTCTTTCATTTCTCTAATATATTTCACAAGACTAAGTAAATTTTTTATGCATCCCTATATATGATAGGTCAAAAATATCCAACCATAAGTAGTTTTATGGCTATTTTCCATCTAGTATAATGATCTCCTCATAGTTCTTCATGTGCATCTTCCAAAATTCTTTATTGACTTTCCTAAAGTACATGTCATAGGATTAATCCATTATCATAAGCTTTATAAATATTATCCTTGATTTAATGAAGTTCTTTGCTTAATGAAATAATTGATTCTTCTTCTTTTTATTTCATTTAGTAGGAATTTCTTATGTTGTTAAATAAGTTAGGTAACCTACTAGCTAGGATTTTGTTCTCTTTGGGTCTACAATTGTTGCTAGTTTAGTGAATAGTAATTCATTTGAAAATTGGTCTAATTTGGTCTCTCATCTTATCCTTAAAGAATGATTTGCTTCTCATTCTCAATTCCTTTTCAATCAATCATGATGTTGTTAAACTCTTGTAAGATCACAAGCCATCTAATAAGTCTTGGACTTCATGTACGCTTATTCATTAAGAATCTAATTACACTATGATTAGTATGGACATAAATTGAATAACTAATCACATAGTTTTGAAATTTTTCTAATGCATACACCATAGCCATTAATTCTTTCTTAATAGTGATGTAGTTAAGTTGTGCTCTCGTTATACTTTGACTTGCACAGTAGATATAATATCATCTCTTTTGATCATCTAACTATATAACTACAACACCCAATGCTTAATTTGAAGCATTCATCATAATGTGAAAAGGTATTGATTAATCTTGAGCCCTTAAGATTAAAGTCTCTATTAGTTTTTTTTCAAGCTCTTAATGGCCTTCTCACACTCTTTTGATCAAATAAAAGATCAAACTTTTTTGGTAAGTTTCACTAGTGGCCTTGCCATATTTAAAAAAATTTCAATGAATTTTTGATAATATCTAGTGTGCCCAAGAAAAGATCTAACATCATCAATGATTTATGGTCTCTGGGCTCTATCCTAGATGATTTTAATTTTATCTTAATCTATCTTGATTCCTTTCTATGAAATCATTTGCTCTATAATGATACCCTCTTGGACCAT
This sequence comes from Gnetum montanum, assembly GCA_015680685.1. NCBI lineage: Eukaryota > Viridiplantae > Streptophyta > Gnetopsida > Gnetales > Gnetaceae > Gnetum > Gnetum montanum. The sequence continues at coordinate 308,934 of MNCI01034424.1, read as the reverse complement.
TAAATGGCTCTTTTGCTAATTGAGCTTCAAATTTGTTTCTATACATCTTTTCAATAGTTTCTCTAAGTGGTCCAGGTCTTGGTCAAAGTTAGGTCCATAAGTAGAAAAATCATCCATAAACACTTTGACTCCATTACTAATCTATTTTTGAAAAATACTAAGGATGAGCATTTGGAATATAGTAGGTGCATTGAAAAGACCAAATGACATTTGTTGGTAAGAAAATGTTCCCCACAAATTGGTGAACATAGTCTTTTCTTGATCTTTTGGTGCTATTAAAATTTAATTATATTTACAATACTCATCTAGAAAGCTATAGTATTGGTTCCTTACAATAGTATTTAAGAATTGATCAAAAAATGGTAGTGGAAAATTATCATTAAAAAGTTTCCATATTTAGAAGACAAAAATCAATGCAAATCCTCCACTTTTCACCATTTTTTGAAACAATAACCAATGTGCTAATCCATTTACTATCTACAATTAAATAGATGAACCTTGATTTTAATAACTTTTAAAATTATTACTTTACCACTCCTTTGAGCTTTGGATTTAGTTAATTTTTAGGATGATGATGTGTATTAACAGTAGGATGTATGTATATTTACTACTAGTAGATGTGTGGGTAGATTCTTGCAATCCCATCATATGACCACGTGAACATTGTAACCATTTGTTTATTACCTCAAGCAACTTCTATTTTTGTTCTTTGTTGAGATTAGCATTGATGATCACTAGTTTTTTATTGTTAAGAAGTACATATTCTAATGTATTTAATAATGTCTTGAGTTCTATGGGCTCTAGTTCTAGCTTATATAGAATCTCTATCTTTCCCCATTCCATATCTTCATCTTGTTGGTATTCTACTTGGAAAATTTTCTTTCTTAATCACTCTATCTAATTTATTTATACTATATAGACATTTGTGATTTATTCCATTGGTTTCATGTATATGTCTAAATTTCACTCTTTTTTAATTTTTAGCCATTAGATCTCTTCCTATTTTATGGTTGCTACATGCAAGCAATGTTGTATATACATATCTTCTACACATATTTTGCAAGATGAGATATTTCTTCCCTTGACTATTTACACTTTCTACATGTAGTTGCACCTCATATGGGTGTACGTGATGCATGGAATTCTTTATCTTTGTATGGATGCCTTCTCATATTTCTTGGAAATCTCCAATAATAAGTCTCCTATTACCAATTTAGTATTAACTATAGTAATCCATGATCTTCCAATGATGATTGAAAACTCTCCCTTACTCTATCTAACATGAATTATTAGGAAAGTTATGGGGCATGAACGCCCACTTATAGTGGTCACAATATCTTCTACTTGTCCCAATGAGACAACAATAGAGTGATTTATAAGCTCTAATGTAATATTGCATTTCTTTAAAGGTGGTAAAATCTAGGCTTTATACATGTCTTAAGAGATATGATTTACTCTTGAGCTTGAATCTAGAAAAGATTTACATAGACTATTCTCAACTATTTGTAAGTAGATTAAGAGACTTCTAGGGTCTATTCACTTCTTGGAAAGTACACCTACCTTGATCTAATCACTTACTACTTGAGTGAGCATGACATTGTTTAGGTTCTTATTTTATCTTTGTTGAAGCATCTCTTTTGTAGAAGGAGTTAATGTAATGGAGACTATAGCTCAAGTTACAACTATGTCTCTCTTTACTCATTTAGATGCACTCTCAATTCTACTAGAAACTTTTTGAACTTTTCCTAAAGAATGGATGCTTTTCTAATTTGGATTCATAGCTAATTATATTGTTGCATTCTTTTCCTATAGTTAAGTGGATAATTATCCTTGCATTAGCAATGGCAATACTGGAGAAAGTGGTTAGGGTGTTATTACAAGTGATTCACTACAAAATATGGTGTATATGAAGGTGATTCTACATATGGAGTTGTGGGTCTATGATATTCTATAAGGTAGTGGTGGTGGAAGACATGAACAAAAGCATTCCCTGGAGAAATTGCTATTGGACATAATAACCATAAGGGTCTAGCTATCTAAAAAGATATTGTTTCCTTGGTGGTGGAATTCCCCTCAACTATGGTTTTGCCACTACTAATGATATTACTCTTAAGATTAAGGATAAGCCCAAATAGGATAATACGACTATTGTTGGTAGAGTTATTTATAATTACCTTATATATAAGGTAACCTCCTAGGCATTTATTTCTTTACAAACTTTGAGTTTAGTGTATATGCCTCTAATTCCTACAAATGGATCTTGACTAGACAACATTCCTTAAGATATTCATGTTGGCATAAATTACACCCATTTTAATCTCTTGAGATAGAATTAGTAGCCTCTTCAATAATAGCAACTTTTCCATTGCATTTGTATTTATCTTATTTATTTTTCTTCTATATTTTACTTTAATTAATACTTGATCTATCTTTTCTTCTACAATCTTTAATGTAGTTGTAAATTTTTCATCTACATTAACAAATTTTTGTCTTCCTTTGAATCGTGTCTTTCATAGATTCCTCTTCCTAGGTTTCACATATCCTAGTATCCCTCTTATAAAGACAAGGATCTCTATTATATTCTTCTAAAGACTCTTTCTTTCTTATCTCTTCTTTGACAAATTGATCTAGTAGCCTTTGTATATAATAGGCTTGCATTTTTGACAATCTTTCTTGGACATAGACTCTAAGGATTTCTTTAGTTTTATTTCTTAACCCATTAATTATGTATCAAAGTTATTCCCTTGGAGAAATTGCATGACCCAAGTATCAATATATGAGTGAATAGTATTTACCCATGGCTACATCAAGGGATTCAAGAGTTTCCTACTTCCACCCTTGGATTTTCCTTTTCAAGTCTGACACTTTTAAGTATGTATAGTACTTATTATAGATATCATTAAACAACTCTAGCATCATCCTTCATATTTGGATGGATTTTGACTCTAATAATATATGCTATTTCTTTACTTCTTTAATAAGTGTTTTTGGAAATAGCTTAAGTTTTTGCCAGTCATTCTCAATATTTTGGAGTGCATAGACATCATGAAAGACTTGAAGGTGATGTTGCGGATTAGCAATATATCCTCCTTCAAATTTAAAAAATTATTCATGTCCAATTATTTAATATGCACAACCTCATTAATATTGATCATACTTCTTGTAGTCAATAGGGGTTCATAATAATCATTGAGTTTTTCATATTAGTGGTAGTGGTGATGGCTCCTTCAATGTTTTTCTTAATCTATACTCTTATGCCTCTACATTATTTTTCTTTCTTCTTTACTTTCACTCTCATCTACATCATGATGTATTTTTCTTTTCAGATATTTATTATGATTATTCTTGCTTTCCTTGTTAGGTGTTACAATTGGAAAAAGTGATCCCTAGAAAACTGATAGATCTGATGTAGAAGCCTCAACTTTGAATCCTCAAGGCCTCCAAAAAATGGGATTTGAGATGCCCTAGATGATTTGACAAATCATCTAGGGACTTACAAAATGCAAAACAAATGATGCAAATAATAAGAATACAGATATGAAAATCAAAGCAAAATATATTACATACAAACTAAAATTTTGAAACTTTATTCAAATAAATAAAGAATAAGTTCAGAGATGTGTACAAGAATTGCCCCTGAGAGAGCAAAAGGGGATTCATCAGGGTAGGAATTCAAAGCCCATTGAAGTTGATGTGATTTGCTCCACAATCCAAGTGCTTAGCCACTCCTGATGCTATTGAACCTCCTTTGTTGCAACTTTAGATTTGCAACTTGGGTCATTGTTGGGGTGTGAGAAGAGTGGAAAATTTGGCTACTCAATTGCTCCATGTTGGGGTTTGGGGATCCCAGAAATGTAGTATTGACATCAAAATTCCACAAGTCTCAGGGAGGTAGCAAGGAAGGTAATAGGGTTGCAAGTGTTCCATGCTAAGAGGCTCCAAGAGGCTACATTTCTGCAAGGTTGCAAGAGCTCTTGGAAGCCAAAATTTCTATGTGCTTGAAATTGCCAGAGTATGGAACCTCAAAGGGGTGTTGGGGTTTTTATTTTATAGGTCTTGGGCCATGAGTTTTGCTACAAATTGGTTGAAAAATTGGCTATAAATTAGCTACAAATTTCTTCCTTGTACAGGTGAGATGGGTGCCCAAATTTAAGGGGTTACCATATATAGTAAGTGCTAAACCCCCATGGTCATTCCATTTACTATAAATAGTAATTGGAAAACATCTTTTACACTAGAGGTAGATCTTCCGTGGTTATCCTTTTTCCATCCTCATTGGTGTGTTTGGTCAACTTTGAGATCATAAGGATGCAAAATCTTGCTCATGTTGCTTCCATGCGGGGGGCATACAATTTCAATGCTAGGGGTGAAGTCTCCACACTAGTCGTGTCNGGGGGAAGGTGTCATGGGTGGGGATGGCAATTGGCCGCTGTGATGGGGGAAGCTGGGGGCATACAGTTTCCACGCTAGGGGTGGAGTCTCCACACTAGTAAGGGGAAAAAGTGGGGTGTGGGAGGGGTGGAATTTCCATAGTAAGGGAAACATTTTTCACACTAAGGGGGAACTCTCATCCCTCTATGCTAGGGGTAGGTGAGATTTACCCCTTGCATGTGTTTCCAGCATAGAAAAGTGTATACCCCCCATAAAACTAATCAAATTGCCATTATCGGCATTCCAAAAGGCATTTTTGATCCCTAAGCCTAAATATAGATACTATGTAACTTTTTTCACTTGGAGAATGAGGCATTAACCACTTATGAGACATTTTTTAGCCCCAAAAGTATGAAATATGTGAGATTGCCCCCTGTGGAGTATGATCTTCACATTTACAACAAAGTTTTGCCTTAGGTTTCATGGGTTGAAAGCTAAATGGTGAAAATTGGTTACAAGATGTAAATTTTCATGGTGTTTTAATGGCTCCTCTTTGTTGGTGTTTAGAGGATTGACCTAAGAGGCATTAACAAAGAATACAAAACACCATTGTAGGTCCACCACCGATGTTCCCTCTCTATGCTTGATCTAGTCATGTTGAACCATGTTGAAGAGTGCTTGTGATGATGGGATAAGGCTATGATGGTGAGATGATGATGTTAAAGTCACAATGAAATGGTTATGAAGGCTAACAATGTGTTCCAAGTATTGACATCATGACTACAGTGTGGTATTGACATGTTTTGAAGTGTCAATATAAGTGATCATTGTCAAAAGTATTATTAGCAATGACTTTAAGGATGTTATTCTTGTAGAAAATAAAGACCTTAGCAATAAGGAGGTAGTGTCTCCACTTCTTGAGGACAAAGACAAGACTTAGAAAATACTTTTCAATGTCATAGTACCTAGTCTCATAGTTTGACAAAGAATGTGATATGTAGTATGCAAGTCGATCAACTCCATCATCTTACCTTTGAGAGAGCATGAAAAATATGGAATGATTGGATTTAGAAAGATAAAGATAGAAAGGTTGATTGAATTATGGAGGATAAAGGATTGGAAGAGTGGCTAAGAATTCTTTGATGGAATCAAATATTTTTTCACACTTCTTGTCCTTGATAAAGGAAGTAAATTTATGAAGCAAATGGATTAAAGAATACAGATGGTTCATGAGATTGGAAATGAAATGATAGATTAGTTGAAAATAACCTTGTGGAATATAAATATCTCAAATTTTTGTAGGTGATGCAAGATCTAGAATAGCCTTAACCTTATTAGCCTTAATAGCTATACCATCTTGGGAAATAAAATAACCTAACATCTTACCTATAAGGATCCCAAAAATGCATTTATTGGAATTAAAAAATAGGTTAAACTTGTCATATTAAGTTGGAACTTGATCTAAGTCAGAAGAGTGATTGATTACTATGGTAGATTTGATGGTTAAATCATTAACATAATCATTAACTCTTTTGAATATCATGGAATTAAAGATGAAAGTCATAGATCATTAATAAGTAGCTCTAGCATTCTTGAGTTGAAAGGAAATTTTAGTGTAGCAAAATATTCCCTAATAAGTCACGAAAGTAGAATATTATTGGTGCTTTAGATTTCTCTAGATTTGGTTGTAACCAAAAAACTCATCCATAAAGGATGGAAGAGCATAGCTAGTTATAGAGTCAATGAACTAATCAATATTTGGTAAAGGAAAGTCATTCTTGAGAGTGACCTTATTGAGATCTTGAAAGTTAAAGCATATGCAAATGTGACCATTCTTCTTGCAAACTAAAACTACGTTAGAAACCCAATTAGAATAGTGAACATGATGGATGAATCCAACATTGGAGAGTTTAGTTATCTCTTCTTTTATAGTAAGAACTATAGTAGGACAAATTTTCTTAACCTTTTATTTAAAACATTTGGAATCTTCTTCTAAGATAATATTGCGTGAAATCAGCTTTGGGACTAAACCAAGCATGTTACTATATCCATTAGCAAAAGTAATATAATTCTTTTACAAGGTTGTTAAGATAGACTCTCAAAGGTCTTGGAAAATGAGAGCACTATGTTGAAGAGTCTTTTTTTCACCCTTACAACTTAGTGCTCATACATTGATTAGTTGTTCATTTGTTAGAAGAGGCTCTCGATCTAGAAAAGAGAGGTCTAACTAGGGTAATAGTTCATCCTTTATAATATCGAAATAGGATATAAGAGATACTGAATTTGACATCAAATCAAGGAAATAGGGACCTAGAGTGCTACATACTTGGATTATGTGTTAACTTAGGATCAGAGGTTAAAATAGAGACTCTGGATAGGCAAGTAGTCATATTCACCTAGGCCAAAACCTAGAGGTCAAATTTAAGATCTAAAAGAGAAGATGTTAAAATTAAGACTGAAAAATATTAAAAGTTTGTAGATGTAAGAAGTCCTAAAGCGTGTGTTATTTATAAGTTATAAAAAAAAAGACAAAAGGAAATTTAGATACCAAGGCTTTCATTTGTACCAACAGAACTTGAGAATCACTACATGAGAAAAGTGAAAGCAACAACAAAGCTACACGATAAGGAAGCACTATGGCAAATGGTAGCAACATTGGGCAAGGGACTAGGGGTCTGTCTAGCAATAGCAAGGGATTACCTCACCCCTAAATACTCCCTTCTAGAGCTTAGATGTAACTTAACTCAATCCTAGTTAGAAATTTTGAAAAGTTTTATTATTCCTCTAGTTCTGCTATAATGGCTATGTTTGAATTTTCAAAATTTTTGAAGAATTTGCTAGCGAGATGTAAACCTAGACTTATATTTAATTTTTTTAGTAGTTTAAATTAATTATTATGCTTAGACTTAAAGCTTTTGATTCAATTTTATTATGGAAATTAAGAATCCCATAACGTAGCTTTAGTTTTTGAGGATTTTTAGAGATTTCTAAGTTTCACATGCATACATTAATTCTTACCTCATTTAAGTGATATGTAGAAAATACATTAATTATCTAGGATTTTTTAGATTTATTAATTAGATCAAGTGAAATATCAATCTTTTCATGTCGCTTCTATAGTGCATCAAACAATGATGCCAAGACAAGCAAATCTTGCAATTTTATGTTGTTTGAAGCTATATCTATTAGATGCATTAGATAGTAGTAGTAGAAATATAGTGAAATAAATGTTTTCATGAGCAAATTTGTAATCGTTCTTTTACATTTTAGGAAAATGTGATTATGGGAATTTTCTTTATGAAGAACATGACATGAAATTTTGATGTGAAAGTGTTTTTTCAGAATGCTTAAGTGTTCAAAGAAATGACATCTTATGTCAAACTATGTTTTAACAAAGAACATCAAAGTTCAAGAATGACATTTTTGCCAAATACTTGAGTATTGAAAGAAATGACATATTATGCCAAAGTCCATTTTAACATAGAACATTAAAGTTCAAGAATAACATTTTTGTCAAAAGCCTAAGTATCGGAAGAGATGACATCTCACATCAAAGTATATTTTAATGTAAAGTATCAAAGTTATAAGCATCTTTACCAAATGCCTATATAAGTGCAATGACATCTCATGTTAGGTTGTATTTTCACATGCAACGTTAAATTTTAATTACTAAATCTAGATATCGTAAGTAAGAGTCTTAAGGTAGAGATGTTTTTTACTAAATATCTAAGTACTAAGAGTGTAAGATAACATCCTATGTTGCAGTTGTATCTTTAATGTAGAACATTGAAACTAGGATTAATTCTTGAGATGGCATGTAAAAAACTTGAAAAAGTTTTAACATAAGATTGACATAGCCTAAAGATGTTCTAATGTTAAGTTAAATTTTTAACATGAATTGGTGTCTTTGAGGTGAAAATTGTTTGTTGTCTATTTCAAAGATGCAACAACATCTAGGCTTCTTGTGATTGAGCCTATGTACTTCTTCCTAGTTGACGAGACAAGAATCTTGGAAAACAAGCATAGAAAATTTGGTCTAATCATGAGAAAACCATTTTTCAATGATAACATGCTTATGCCATCAAAGTTGTGGACATGGAGGGAAGTTGTAGAGTTTTTAAAGTTCTACATAACCCATTTCCATATGGTGGTTTGGATGAGGTTGAATGAAAAAGTAATCATGCAAGCTTTGGAGGAAATCCTGTTAGAATTCTCTACTGAGCTCACAGAGATTATCTTTGTGATAAGATTAGACATTGAAGAGTTATCCAAGGATGTTTTGGCTTATAGGAAGTGTTTGGACAAGTTGTGGGAGTACATAGAGTATTAGAAATTTAGTGTCAATAGTATATTGCTATTGAAAACTCAGACTTCTAGAGTAATGTTTAACCACTAGGCTCTTAGATTTTTGTGAAGATGTGAGTTATAAGTCTACGAGTTAAGTAAAGCTAGACCTCTGTTACCTAAAATAACTAACACAAAGGTTGTTATGTAGGTTCAATGATCTAAACATGCAAAGTCTAGATCATTTAGCATTCTTACAAAACTTGTTGTGGGATCTCTAACAACATCAAAATTAAAAACCTCAGGTGATGTCCCATATCAATGTGCAATATAAGGGATAAAGACTGCATAAGTTTTGGAATGAGTACAATAATTAGGAATGGCTTTATCCACTATGGAATAAAGAGAATGGAGAGAATGTGAAATGACCAAAGGGATCAAGAATCATCTTAAGTTTAAAAGTAAATAGAAGTTAATTTTTGTATGGTTTTTTCTATTTTTAAAATTAGAAGATAATAAAGTTAATTAAAAAAATAATAGTATGATATGCTTACTTGCAACTCAAATAAGCATTGATGATGCCAAATTTATTGACATCACAAAAGTAGTGAAAGACTTTGAAGTAAGGTCTACTAGTGAAATACAAAGTGCTCAAAAGTGATTATTTGAGGGAGAAGGAATTAGATATTTTATCAAGTTTGATAGGGAGAGAATTGTATGTGCTTTGGGTTTAAAGAATCTATACCCAAACGTAGCAGATTATGCTTGTTTAATAAAAAGCTATTCAGTAGAAAAAGAAGTTTTGTGATGCATGTAGATTAGAAGCAAGTTGTGATCACTTGGAACCCAACTACACTAAGATATTGGTTAGGATTTAGAAAGGTGAAAATAAAGATTGATAATTCCAAGTTAGATTTAATAGAATTGATACTCATGAAGGAGTGGATGAGATCTGAAAAGAGAGATGCCATCAATGTACACAAAGGAACAAATGAAGATCTAAAAAATCTATTTTCTTTATTCATTAAGAGACTCTTCTATAATATAATAAGTTAGAAATGAGAGTTGGCCCTTAGGCAGTTGTATGGGCTATATAGGATAATGACCCAAGAAAGGGCAACCAATTGAGCACCAGTTATTTGTCAAGGAATAGTGGAAGAAATGCGAAAACTACCTTGGGAGGATAAGAAAGGAAAAAGAAAGATGATAAGAAAGTGACTTAATTTTGGATTTTATTATGAGTTAACAAAGGCCATGACAATATTAGTTTCCTAGGAAAGAAAGAAGCAAGTTGATTTTGATTCAAAGATAGACTTCAAGCCTCCATTATGTCAACAATTGGGAAGTATAATGTTAATTCATAGCATTGGAGGTGGTGGTTCTTTGACATCAGCATTAAAGATCTTAGAGGAAGTTGGTTTTTTAGTGTTAGGTTGCATTGAGAAATCCCAAAATAAAATAAGTAGAGACATAGAAGCAAGGAAGGAGGGGATTTTGGAGAGCACCTCCAAAACTGTGGAGAAGGGAAGAGCATCAAGAAATAGGAAACCTCTTTTTGATGAATAAATTTCCTCAAAGACCCTAGAATTCATAGTCTCCTGGGAGAAATTGAAGGCATAAATAAGTTCGTTCTATGTTTTTTACTAAGTGTTATTGACATGGCATAGTTTCTAATTTTGATGTTATTAGAAAGCGACATGATACTAATACTTAATTAGTTTTTCTTGCAAAAGTTGCTTAAGATAGGAGACCACTACAATGGGAAGCAAAGAGGCTATGTTTCAACGTTTCTTCAATTCTTAAAGGTTGAAAGGAAGGTATCAATAAGAAAGAAAAAGATTACTTACATGACTTGTTTTAATTAGAGGAACACAAAGGGAATGGAGAAAGTATACCTTTTTCTAACCTCTTCAATTTTAACTTTAATGAAATAGGCCAAGAAGAACATGAAGGCAAGGATAGAGGAAGGAACAAACTTGAAGAATTGGAGATCCCTCCTCCACCTCTAACAAACATACCTCCATCATCAACCAAACTAGTTTTGAATGATGTAGAGGTTTGGAAGTTGATAAAGAAGGTGATAAGATCTAAGCTTTCCATATCATATGGTAAGTGTAATTGATATCACATTGAAAGTTTGGATGTCAATTACACTAACATTAAAGAGATTTAGCCATTTTCTTCTCTTTTCCAAAGATGAAAAGGAAAATATAAGCTTGTGTTAAAGATAAGAAAATGATCCTAGAAGGCTTAGTAGAAGACATGGTGAGAAAGTTAAACTTACTCTACAAAGGAGAAGGTAAGTTAGAAACATTAATACTATAGAATGATTTTTATTTGTTAGAGACAAAGAATCTAATGTTCTCTTGTTTGCCATTCAAAAATAAAGATTAAACTAGATAAGGATTAGATAACCTTCCATGATCTAGTAGTTAACATAGATTTGATAGTAGAGAATGTTTCTTCAAATAAAATAAGCGCTACTCTCAACTATGCTAAGGATATGGGAGTATTGGCCATAGGATAGGTCAATACCAATGTCATACTTCTAGATTCTTTGAAGCAAGCATGAAACGATAAAGAAGAACACAAGCATAAAATAAAGATGTTGTCTAACAAAGTGGAATTGCTTGTAGCAAAAATAAAAGTTAGCCAGATGATTAGACATAATCTTCCTTCCCATGCATACTAAAGAGAAAGGAATAAAGTTGTAGAGTTCCAAAGAGAGTTGATGAAAAGAAAGAGATTGGTTCTAGCAATAACTCATTCCATGATAAGTCCAAGGAACTCAACAACAACATGGGAGAGTTAGGGTAGAAAGCACAAAACAAATAAGCTATGGTACAAAAGAAAGTGCCATAGATTGTTGAAGAGAAATAAGAGTTAGACATAGATAAGAAAATAAGAAGTCTATTTATTAAATAGAATAGGTTAAATGAACTATTTAAAGATTTTTCCAATAGTGTGGTAAGTACTACACCAAAGGAAGAAGAAAAAGGATCAAATGAAGAACTTGCAACAAAAGAGGATATTGATGATATCACCCTAGAGGAACTAAAGGTCTACAAAGAAGAGTAGGCTATCATTCTATTGAATATTCTAAGTTTAGCCTTAACACGTTAGATGTAGCCAACCTAAGCTTGGAGAAGATAGATAGCAGATACTAGAGATTTATAGAGAGATGCAGGGTAAGCATCATATATTTAGATAATCATTTTAATTTATTTTATTTGAATAAAAAAAATAAAATAAAAATAGCCTATTTATCTTAATATTTATGTGCAAACATTGGGGAAAGTAGCCAAAGATTGGTAGAAAAGTCTTCTCTAAATTAAATTGATGAAGAAGCAAAGGAGGAAACTAATAAATATAAATAAGGCTACTGAGTAGATTTTAATTTTTTGAACCATTTTTATTTGACACATAAAATGTTTTGTAAAACATCAAGTGTGTTTGATGTTAAAATAAGATATCACATCAAAAGCTATAACATGCGTTAGTTGTAAAAATGTGTATGAAAATAAATAAAATTTTCACATTATTTTAAGTTATCCATTTATTTGCAATTGATAGTTAAAATTAGTGTGACATGTGAGAACTAATAATCACTTATTAACTTAACATTGCCCACTAATAATGAGTGATTAAGAGAAAATTAAAGTCAAAAATTAATGTTAATTCTATTCACTAACCATCATTACTTGATGATAACAAATAATAGAAAAATAGTTGAAAGAAATCCTAATAGACATTAGTAGATGTCCATCACATAGTGGTAAATAAGACTTAGAAAGAGCTTAAGCATCTAAGGTTATTGCATTTGTGATGAACCTTCAAGTAGTGAAATAAGAAGAATAAGGGAATCCTTCCTTTTAGAAGAGGATATGTCTAGTTCTCTAAATCCTAAGTCAAAAAACTTGACATTAGAAGTTGAATCATTTCCCAAGTCTATTAGATCTATAGTAATATCAAATTTTGTGGGAGAAAAAAAAAACTATAGGCTTTTGTACAGGTTCAAGCTTAATATTAAGTAGTTTTCCATTAAGTTGATAAGATTGGCTCTCTCGATCTAGGTGAGAAATACTTGTAATATTTATTTTCTAAGGTAATTATCTCACAACTACAAACAAGGATGTGTATCTCCTAGTGTATGGGAGAAGATACAACTTACTGTTAAGCTAGCCAAGGTCATCCATGTATATTTTTGATACCCATTCACTCATGTATCATTGTAAAGATAACCTTAAATTGCATAGAATCACCTACCATGAATGATAATCTAATGGAACCTATAACCTATACTCATGTAACATTAAATGAAATAAGGTTAGTATAGGCTTTAGTGACAGCTACTTGATCAAGAATTCTAAGATTCTTGATAATAATCCATGTGATTGCATTTGATCCAACACCATTGTCAACATGTATTAGCAAAACTAAAGCTTCAAGAGATACCTTGAGGATGATCTAGAGTGATAGTTGATAAATATCTCTTATCTTTAATTTAGCCTTCATGTTCTCACCATGGAAGTTTAGACTATCTAATCCATAATGAGAGACTTAAAGAAAGGAAGATATAGCTTTTGTCCATGTAGGTATGTCCCTTGGAATCATAATTCTCTTAAGAACATCATGTAATGTAACGCGATGTTGCTTAGATGTTGCCATGAGATCATACAAGGACAAGTTCATACCTTTCGAATAGACAATTGTGGTCATTTATTATAAGACTTTGTTATTCATAGGCTAAGATGCTTGTGGAGCAGGTGCTACGATAACTACCTATATAGAATTAAATGAAGCAAGGAGGTTGATTGTGGAATCAATCTCCTATCATTGCTAGAAGGAAATATTCTTTATTTTCTCACATGGTTCCTTCTTTGAAATAGTATCCTTCTTTTATATTTAGTTGATTGTAGCTCACTAGTCTACTAATTGCAAGTAAGGATTTTTATGTAAGATGAGGGGAAAGAATCAAGAGAGATTTGAAATGTAATGAATGATGTATTTTAGAGTTTAGCATAAGCTGAAACAAAGTGCAACCTAGATGGTTGTGTAGGTTCTGTAGAAGCCGTATGATGGGAATGTGTAGAATAAATGCTCTAGGAAGGTGGAGAAGAATGGCTTGATTTTGATGGTACAGTAACACATTTAGACTAACAAATCATGTAAGGCCTCCGAGGCTATAAAGATGAATACCTAGGCTATTTGTAGTCAAACCAATGGATAATATAAGGCTCCTTAGGTGGTGACTTACGAGCTTTATATTCAAGCTTAAAAGCTAAAGATGGACTCTAGCTCTTAATGGGTTATGAAATATTTCAAGCTATTCATTATCTAGATGCATAGTAAATGGATTGCTTTCCACTACTATCTTGTCCTTATTAATGAGACCTTGGGGATCATCTTTTGGATTCTTGCAATTATCTATGTCATATCTTGTAGTCTCATGATAGTAGCAGTTTTTTTGGTGGTCATATCATGTAGGAAAATTAGGGTCACCTTCTTATCTTTGAGAAGGATGCATGGCAATTAGCTGAATGCAATGGTAGCACACTCTTGCCTGATCAAAGACCTGTTTCATCTTAAGATCGTTATCCTTAAGAAGATTGTTCAAAATTAGAGAGCATATCATGGGTATTTTGGTATACTAATCTCTACTCCTTTAAGGCCTACATTATTGAGTGAAAATGAAGTGGTTAAGGGAGCATTATTTTGTTCCTTAGAAATACTTTGAGAGTTTGATTATACCTTTTCTTTTCTAGCAACATTGTTAGTCTTATTATAGATTAATATGAATTCTTGGTCACTATATTTAATGACTACTCCTTTAATGTGTCTAGTAGCACAAAAAGCATCATTCAGATAATGAGGTTTAGGGCATCCTTTTCTGAATGTAGTAAATCATTGTAGCTTCAAAGATATCTTAAAAGTAACATTCCTCTAAATTATGAGGCAATTTTGTTGATGATGATATCCATCAATAGATAAACTTATTGATGATCTCATTTGAAGCTTGTCTAATTACAACGAAAGACATCATGCTTATGCTATAAGGTGCATTGAACTTGAAGTATTCAATGAAGGTTGTAAGTAGTTGCTTGAGAGAGGTAGTAGGTCCATGTGCTAGGGACCTATACCATTATAATGCTCTTCTAGAAAGAGAAATTGAAAAGCATCTTAACATAATATGTAAGGGATCAAAAGCATGCATTCATTTTTGAATATGAACACATGATTTATGTGGTCCCCTAATTTGCCATAGTACTTTGTAAAAGTAGGTAGTGAAAATTCCTTTGGCAAGATTAGCAAAGAAATTGCAAAGCTTATGAGATCACTTAAGACTCGATTCAAGAAAACATAAGAGTTTTCTTCCATGCTTAATGCCTTTACCATTTTGTTTTCATTGCTTTGAAGACAAAGCATCATGACATTAAGTAATACAACCATCTAGGTATCTATTCCAAAAGAGTTGATAACAGGTTGAATTATAGTAGTAGGTGATGATGTTAAAGGAGGACACATATAAGGAATGGGTTCAAATGTCTTAGGGGTGACTATTCCTAATGAGATTAGATTAGATAGGTATACAAAAAAAGAAGGTATGTTGGTAGGTTGCAAAACACTATATAATGGTGGAGTAGTAGGAATAGGAATTGGAAAGGATTGAAAACAAGGTATGGTACGTTATTGTTAAGGGATAGAATGGGTGGTTTCAAAAGGTAAAATAGTGGATTAAATGATGGAGTGAGGGTTGCTGATATTATTGGCTAGAAATATCTAGTATCATGAAAAAAAGCTTGTGGAAAGGCTAAGAGGGTTAGTAGTAAGTAAAAAAAAATCTAGATGAAATTCTCTAAGTAGTTTGGTTGCTCATATTACAAATGTGATGAGATAGAGGGTTGCTTTTACCAAGCTCCCCTAGTGGTTACTCTTCAACTTCATTTGTTAAGTGGATGTTATATTTGAAGGCCATGCTTCATCTCCTTCCTATAAAGTGATGTGAGGACTAAGAGGTTGATCTAGGATGTTCTTCATCCTAGATTCCTCTATCTATATATGAATATGTTTTTGCATCTTCTCTTACTTTATGATGAACTTAGTGATCCCCTCAGCTTCCTTATTTTCTAGTTCAATTGGATGATCTAAATTGAAAAGAAAGGATGGTAGATTGTTAATGTGCTCATATTCTACCATGAGCTTGAACATGTAAAGTATCAAAAGATATCCTAGCTTCCATTTGGCATAGGCTAGTTTTTAGTTCTTTGCACTTAGTCCTCCCAAAATTCCTTGATTTTTTCTTAGAAGCATAACCTTTTGGATCTTGAAGAAGCTTGAAGTAGATGATGATGCCATAGTTGAAGTGAATGTGACTTCACAAGACTATTACTGGTATCTTAGTTCATCCTTGTAAATAGGTTTATACTTGGAACAAAAGATGATAGGCTTCTATTTAACAAGAATGCTAAAGTTACAAAGAATGAATACAACATCAGCGTTTCAATGCAACATGTTAATATAAGTTGACGAAGAAAAATGAAGCAACTACATTAGACTTATAGATAATTAACATGACATGAACTTTTTTGATGTAACATGTCAATAACACTTAGAAAAAGTGTAGAAAATAGTAGAACATAAGAATGTAAGCAGAGAGAAAATCCTAGAAATAACATTTAGTTTCATGAACACCCTTCTTCTAACGCTTGAAAGATGTTATAGTAAAAATAATTGTAATTCAAGATCTAACACAATCTAACATAAAACTAAGCTAGATAATCTTGTAATTACCAAATGATTCAGGAACACTTATCTTCCAACTAATTTTCCTCAAATTAAAAGAATACTTGTATATTGCTTGAAAAATTCAATAATCTAAGCCAAATGTTTTCTCCAAACATTAGTAGGTATTATGCAAAAAAAGAAACATGCATGCGTGGAATAGTTAAGAAAAAAAAACAAAAACATGTAGAAAATGCATATAACCTAGAAAAAATGAAATAGAATGTTGTATAGTGCTCAAAATATCATGCATATGGTTGGTAGTAAAAGCACTTGATAACAAGGCATAAAGCAAAATAAATCTTAAAAAGATATATCTTGAAGGAAAATGCTAAAAATATATTTGAAATGGATTTGAATAAAACCCAAAATAAAATATTGGAAAAGGTAGACCCAAATTACAATAGGAATGAGAGAATGGGAACCTACTGAGAATGTTCTAGAAAATGTGCTAGAGACCAAAGGTGTCTAACAACCCTCAAAGTACGCAGCGTTCACACAGAACTAACACATACGCTCATTTGAATGCAGACCAAATAACACACAGATATGCCAAAACAAATCATTTTATTGCACACACCAGCATTTACAGAACTGAAAGGAATGCTTGTTCTAGAGCAAAGCGCATCACAGAACGATTTCTCTTTCAGTGGCGGAGAGAATGCTTAGTTTCTGAGCAGAGAGCATCAAGAAACTGATATCATCTCCTTACAACTACTCACTCTTGCAGAAAGAAACTCACACTTGCAGACTACTTGACTCACTTATGCTACTTGCATTCGTATATGTTTTTACACACACACACACGGCTATTTATAGCTTACAAACCGCCTTTCATCAATGGATGCCAACTGGGACGATCTACTTTTAGGATTCGGATCCACTTTAAGAGATTGTGGCAGACAACTTTTTAACGTGACGGTGGACTGTTTGGACCAAAATCGACACTATGTCCATCAGAATCGTCTGCATGGTTGTGGAAGTCTTCAGAGCTGTAATCATATCGTCC
>MNCI01034424.1:267486-286160 GCA_015680685.1 Gnetum montanum | reverse complement strand
TGGACGAAGGCCAGAACCAGCAATACCGAGATCACATTCACTAAAATGCATAGACTGAAAAGATTCAAACGTGTGCAAGGAGGATTTGGGATAGAAATCTTTTTGGCATGGAGGTGGTGGCAACATACTAGCATTCGCGGAGGAGCAATAGTTTGACAAACGTTGAATATAAGAGAAAGTAGAATGAGAACTTGGAGTTGGTCTTCTGGAAGAACTCGCCATTAGACGTGCCTACTCTGCGTTCAGCCCTTGGCTTGCACGACTTACTCGCCTATCCGTCGGCCGTTACTGCGTGGCTTATAGCCTTGCAAGAACGATCTTACGAGCAACCCTCACGTCCACCCCTGGCGTTGAATGACGAAGAATCGCAACAAGGCTCCGATACCACCCTCAACAAGGCTACTTTGAGGGTGGTATCGAAGCCACCCTCAAAGTAGATTTGTTATCCCATTTTTTCTCTAATCTGTACACCTAAAGTAGATCTGACAAGAACACTCACAAATTTAGAAACTAACTAAGCAAAGGGATAGATCAAATTGGTGCTTTGACTTGATTTCAAATGACTCTCAGTGTGTCAAGAGGATAACACTAATGAGATATATGTCAATAGAAAAAAATATAAAATTAAAGAAGCTAATATCTCTAAGGGAGGGAGTATTTATTCTATAAAGAGGTAGAATCTTTGAAAAATATTTTCAAATCATCAACTACAAAGGATGCTACCACACTAAGTACTAGAAATAATGTATTTTTGCTAAAAATGCTAATATGATCTCTAGAGAGCTAGATGGAGGAAATGAAAATTAACCAAGAATCCAACCAACCTCTTTTTATTTAAGGATATCTTCCTATTTATATGCCAAAAGGCCTCATAGATCATGTAGGAATGATACATTGGGACTCATAGAATTGTTTTGAAGATTCTAGAAGCTTCTAGCTAAGAGAATGTAGGATTTACACTAGACATTGAAAAGCAAGTGGACATTAAATGTCAAAGAGTTGGTATGCTACAAAAGAAAAATTTCACATTAGACATCAAAAGCAAGATTGATGTTGGACATTAAAAGTTGAAGATAGAATCAATGCTAGAGCTAGTGCCAGACATCAAAACTAGAAGTCGTAAATGAGAAACCAAAATGACATTGTTAATGATGCAAGATATCACTTATGGCAAACTAACGATAGAGATCTAAAAACTATATTATAGATGATGCAACACTTCAAATTTGGACTAATGAATATGGCTTTAAGATGAAAATCCATATCATGCACTTAGAACTTTGACTAATGTAGGAAAATCTAAAGTGGATACAACATGTTGGAAGCTTATCTCTTGAGTACGATTGTCTTCCTTTCCTTTGAAGACTTAAACTTGTCAATATCCTCCTTCAACTTATCAATGCTACCTTGTATGATTTCATCATCTATTAGTCCAAGCTAATGCACAAGATCTACAACATTAAAAACAAAAGGCATACCCATATTGTTTGATAAGTTAATTTCAAATTCATTATCATTAATTTTGATCTTTATCTGAAAAGGATCCATCTTATTAGCTTTCAACTTTTAGAAGTTGACCCCTCTCAATATCTTCTTCTTCAAGTACATTCAATCTAGATCACCAACATCACATTTAGATTTCCTTTTGCCTTCATTTCTCTCAAGGAATGTTTCTTAAACCTTCTTCTTAAGATTTACCTTTACTTAAGAATGAAGATCCTTCATCTTTTTCACAAAATCAATATTCAAATGATCATCTCCCTCAAAGCTCTTCACATTATCCACCACCTTTGGATAAAAATCATAATTCATCTTAAACAAGTTTTTTCCAATAGCAACATGAAAAGAATTATTCTAAAAAAATTCAACATAATGCAACAAAATTTTTAACTTATTATATTTTCTGTCACATAAACATCCCAAAATGTTTAGAAATTATGTATTAATCACTTCCATTTAGCCACTATCTTGTGGATGATATGCACTAGAAAAATTTAACTTTATTTCTAAAATTATTCAAAGGAACCTCCAAAAATGACTAGTGAACTTAAAGTCTCTATTACTAATAATATTTAGAGGAATCCCATGTAGCTTAACAACATGCTAGAAAAATAAATTTGTAACACGAGATACATCATTCACCTTTTTCCATAGAATAAAGTATGTCATCTTGGAGAATCTATCCACTACAAAAAAGATAGAATTATTTCTGCTTTTGATCTTTGGAATCTCACTCACAAAGTCCATTGACATACTTTCCCATGGATCCTTGTGAATTGGCAAAGACATATAATGTCCATTCACTTCTTTACCTCCTTTGAATTTTTAACATGTCAAATATTCCTTCATAAATTTGGAGACTTCAAAGATCATTCCAGGTCAAAAATAGTTCCTATCCATAATCTCCAATGTCTTATCTCTTCTAATGTGATCTACCATACCACCATAATGCTTTTCAATCAAAATATTTTTCCTACAATCATAATTGGGAACACATACCTTCCCATTCTTGAACAATTGTTCAACTTGAATATGATAGTCCCTCCATTGGTCTATCCTATTTAACAATGGTTCCTTGAGACTTTTTCAAACCTGTTCAAAATCATAGTCATGTTTATACAAATCATCAAAATCACTCATACCTTTCACATGAGGCACACCAAAATTCAGCACATGCATTCTAGACAATGCATCAACCACCACATTGGCTTTTCCACTTTTGTTCTTAATCACAAAATTAAACTCCTATAATTGTGTCACTCAATTCATATGTTTATCATTCAACTTCTTCTTAAAATTGAGAACTAAAGTACTTTATGACTAGTCATCAAAGTGAACTCCTTGGGTAATAAGTAATGCCTCCAATGCTTGATTACTTGAAGAATAGCATACAACTCCTTCTAGTATACACTATATTTTTTTCTTAACTTATTCAACTTTTTAGAAGAAAAAAAGAAACAAATCTATCTTCTTATAAAATCACCCATTCAATAGCAATTTCACACTTGCATCCACCTTCACTTGAAAAAGCTTCTAAAAATATGGTATTGTAAGCATCAATTTACTAGTTATTTTTTCCTTCAACAATTCAAAACTCCTTTTGGTTTTATCAATCCACCTAAAATCTTTATTCTTCTTCAAAAAATAAAATATAGGCCAATAAATACCACTAAATTTTTTTATGTACCTTCTATAAAATCTTGCTAAACTAAGAAATGACCTAACTTGCCACCATTTTTAGGAGTTGGCGAATCTCTAATAGCCCTCACCTTGGTAGCTTGCATTCAAATTTAATTTTTAGAAATAACATGTTTCAAATATTTGATTTCCCTCTTAAATAAATAACTTTTCTTCACATTGATCACCAAATATGCCTTCTCCATTTTAAGACACACTCTTCTCAAGTGATTCAAGTGCTCCTCCTTATTAGAGCTATACACCAAAATATCATAAGAAAAGACAATATAATACTTACCAATCAGATTCTTGAGAACATCATGCATCAATCTCATGAAAGTTGTAGATGCATTTGTTAGTCAAAATGACATTATTAACCACTCAAACAATCCATCCAATGTCTTGAAAGCTATCTTTCATTCATCACTAGGCCTGATCTGAATTTTTGATGGTATCCACTCTTCAAATGAATTTTGTTAAAGGCTTTTACATTGGTAAGGACATCAAGGATATCATCTCTCCTTAGAATATGAAACATGTACCTCCCTATCATCTAATTCACAAACCTCAAATCAATACACATTCTTCATTCATCATTGTTCTTCTTTAGCA
Organism: Gnetum montanum; assembly: GCA_015680685.1. Lineage (NCBI taxonomy): Eukaryota > Viridiplantae > Streptophyta > Gnetopsida > Gnetales > Gnetaceae > Gnetum > Gnetum montanum. The sequence goes on along the minus strand of MNCI01034424.1, from coordinate 282,371 downwards.
CAAGCACTGCTAGAACTACACAAGGTGAAATGGATTTCCTCACAAAGCCATGTGCAACTCTACTTTCCATTGCAATTTAGCTTACTGATTCAGTGTCATCTAGTATGCCCTCTCATTTGGAATGGTAACATCAAGGATAAAATCAATTTTATGTTGAACATTCTTCACTGATGGTAATCAATCCAATTCCCCTTCAAACACCTTGTGAAATTGCTCCTTTAAGCCTAGTACCCTTATTGGAAGTTCTACTTGCATAACATCATGACTAGAAGTAATAGTAGATATAACCACAAAACCAAAACCAACCTCATTGTATTTCTTAATATATTCTCTTTCCTCTAGCTTAATTAAGGGTGCATTAAATAAGCTTTGCTACTTGTTTAGCATACATAGGAATCAATTCATGGATTTCATCAGGTCTTGTTACACTTCACACATTCCTTGCTTCATCAAATTGAGCACCATTATTAAAATTCCAAGGCCTTTTAATAATTACATCAACATAATCATTTGGTAGTACATCACTTTTTACAACATAATGATAACTTCCAATTTTCAATTTTAAAATGCATTGTTTTCTTACCTATTAAGAGAAATCTCTTAACAACCAATGTACCTTATAGGTTCTAGAATGAGAATTTATTACTAAACATAATCTAGCAATTATCCTAGAAGAAATAAAAATTTCTTAGGCTTCTTCATTAATTAAAATATGAATCCATTAACTGCTAAGTAAATATCTAGCCCCAATATAAAATAACAATTTCTTTAATGGATGATCTCCTCTATTCATATTCCCCATGAATGCACAAGAGTTCAATTTAGAAACTTCCTTAATTTTTGAAGCATTAGGATTACCTCTCTGAAGAGCTTAGCTTAATGTCTCCTCCACTTCTATGGCTTGTACATCCTTGCCCTTGGCTACCTTGAGAAGTGGACATTTCCATTATTTGGATCCCTATTCTTCACAGTTAAAACACTAAATCTTGGATGAGTTACTATCTTGACCCTTACCTCCCTTTCCTTGGTTCTTCTAGGATTTGTCCTTTTTGTCATTATTCTTTGGTTTCTTATCATGGTTGCCCTCCTTGTCCTTAGTTTTTGACTTAGATTCCTTCTCTAATTTAGATCCCTTGTTCTTCCACTTTGAAGCTTGTTTGCCCCTACTCCCAAATCCATTGAGCTTCTTTTCTACTTTATTTGCTAAATCATAAGTCCCATCAAGATTTTGTGGCTCATAGAATGACAACTCCTATTGATTCATCATTTTAAGATATTCAAGAAAGATTAAACCCTATTCATATTCCTTCCAATTTACCTTAGCTTGATGAAATAGTTCACAAAATTCAATATAAAGCTCATTAACATATTTTTTATCCTACATAAGAAATTTCAATTTTATAATTATCTATTTCCTTTTGCAAGACTATTCAAATTTTCTTCTTAACATTTATTTCATCAAATTCCAATCCCTGATAGATTAACCATTTTACCTATCATAACTTTGAGATTTTTTTCCATCAAGTTGAAGTCATACATTCTAATTTAGATTTAGCAATTAGTACCCTTCATTGATTTAGTATCATTTCCAACTCAAGATACTTGTGATGTTTCTTTAGATAAATTACAAAAGAATTTGTGCTTTTACATCATTGAAAGTATTTAGTTCCACATATGGAAGTCTAGTAGCATTTCTAAATGCTTAAGAAAGTCTAGCTTCATCTTCATCATCAAGCTTATTGATGAGTGGCGAGGTACCCCTACACTCAACCATACAAATACGAGCGTCTCACGCACGATCCGGTTGAACTCCAAGGACTAAGTGCTTACGCGCCTTAATGGAACACTTAGGTTAATCAATTGTTGTCTTCCCAAGCTTACTTTTATTGTCACAATTGTATGGTTAAGTAAGCTTGAGGTATATGATTTTTATATCTTTTATCTTTTTAATGTCTTATGCTAATAGGGGAAGGTGAAGAGAACTAAGTGACTAACTTTCATTAACTATTTACTAACTAAGTTCTAATTGTCCTAACACTAGTATCCATTCCCACTTGCTGCACACATCCTGAACCAGTGCAACGCTACAGGGATTACCAAATGCTACTCGTTACTGGGTTACCAAGCATTACACATGTGCTCGAAGCGGTCGTACTGAATGCACTTAACTAGGAGAGTCAAAGGTTGAGAGAGATTAATTAACTAGGAAATCATTTAAATATTCAATAATAATTAATTCCTATTAACTTAGTCCACATGCTACAAGGTTTATCAGAAATTTCATCTTTATTGCTGTACACAAATGTCTGCTTAGGTACAATTTGCTTGAATAAAGATCCGTTCACTTTAAGACTCCTACTGCAGGCACATGGAAATTATTCTAACTCTGAAATGGTAAAAATGCTATAGTTTGGCTAAGGGTCTAAGTCTAAGTGCCTAGAATAGGGAAAGCTACATCTTATTTATAGACATTGCGGTGGGCTATGATATCGCGGCTCATCATACCCCCATGACTGAATAAAAACTTGTCCTCAAGTTCCTTACAAAATATTGGGAAGGTATGGGATTATTGACTTGAATGACACTAATGGTGAATGGGGTGACATGTGAATGGATCATCATTACAATACATGACAAAATTAGTGTTTATGAAAAAAAGAGTGAACACTATATACATTTGACATCTAGCCTTATTTGGCAGTTGAGAGAGAGAGAAAAGAGAAAAGAAGAAGTCTGTTGCTGCCGATGCCAAGATTACACCTTCCATTGGTCATCCATAAGCGCACCATCAATCCTATTCCTTGCATAACTGCTCCAGCACTAGCCCATTCTAAGTGTTTCTTCCAGATCCAATCCATTGTTGTATGATTGCCATTTGCACACACAACACAGTCTTATATTAGCAAGGGTAAATGAATCAGAATGCAGTTCATACCTTGCCTCAATGTAAGGCCCATTGGCTGAGTTGTGATATGGCTAATGCGGATTCTGGAGATATAACATTGGTGACTACCTAAGGTGTAGGGGTTAAGAGAAAATCAAAAAAATTGGACCAGGACCCCCATGACTAAGAGCGAACCTCCAGTAGCGATAGAATGGAAAAAGATAAGGAATAAGAAAGACAGAGAAAAAAGAAACAATGAAAATGTCGATAAAATGGATGTCAGGGATGGAAATGAACAAAATAAAAAATAAAAGTTGATTGTGAAAATGTTTAAGGGAAAGAAATTAACTAATGCACCAAATAGGAATGCCAGTGGATCCTCCCCAAAGCAGGCTCATGCCCTTAATGCCTTGACACTCCTGCATTCAATGAGTCTGTAGGCTCTGGAAATGCCATCTGGAAGCAAGAGTTAAAGTCTTAACCAAAAAAATTTACCAAAAAGAAAACAATGTATCAACCAAAATATGGACTATTGATACAATCGGCAATGAGGTGGAAAATGGAGAAAGAATGATGGAAAGAAGAGAATGGAATGGAGTCTCAAGAACAAGGTGGTGTATAGCCCCTTGTGTATTAATGGTTAATGTGACTTAGTAGATCTCATTCCAAATCTAGCCTCAAACAATCCACATCTAGTGAATTCACATTAATGTATTTGGCTAATCCATCCACCTGAAGTAACAATAATGCTTCTACCAAAGAGTCACCAACATCTCGATGAAACAAGAAAGGAGAAAGTAGGGAGCAAGAAAGAGCCTTAGTTAGAGGGAACATGTTTGTTTAGTTCCATAACCAGTGCTTAAAGCCTAGATGATTATTTCATCTAAGAGGTGTGCTTTGAATTCTCACTTTTCTCTTCCCCTTTTTTTTTTAATTTTTATTTTTTGCATGAGAACCACACCATGCAAAGACTTATTATTTTTATTAGCTCAGCTTCCTAATAATGGGGCAACGTCAGAATGGTAAGGAAAACTCAAGAAGAAAACATCAAAGCTCCCAAGAGAATGGCCAACACAAATGCATCAAATCCCCTTGAAGTCACACCCTTTTCAATCCTTGAGTCCTTCCTTAGTTTGAGAAATGCCCAGTCACTAATTCGTTGATAGTTCTTATTATTGAAAGAAAGGGACTGTACAGTTCCAAGCCAAGAGAAACCATAGAAATTTATGGACGCATGGATGATGTGGACTCATTGCTTGTTATATCAAAAGAACCATACCTTAGTATCAACATTATAACTCAAAGGTAAAAAGCAAACATTAGCAACCAATAGAATATAGTTCATACCATCATTAGGAGCACTTATTAGGTGACGAACCTAACAAAATAAATAAACACACACACAAATAAACGAAAAAGTATGAACAATGTTACAAAACAAAAACAAGAAAAGTTAAAGAAATTTGTAAAACAAAAATGTGTAAAACAAAAACTTAAAAGGAACTGAAATCTTAACATCTTTCAATAAAATAAAACTAGAGATAAATGCTAGTTTTAAAGATACTCCCTTGCAATCTTTACTTGGGACCTATTAGAAAGGCTGTGAACATTCCATGATAAAACTAACATTGAGATGTGAGGGAGATGGTCTGCGTCCTTAATTTTTTAAGCTTGACATTTGCCTCATAATCCATGTCCCTTATGGGTAAAAAAGGAATTATCCAATGAGAAAACATTTGGAGCAATAGTATAAGTAAAGAGAGAGGGAAATATCTTAGAGCTTTTTGAAGTAAAATCAATATTTGCAGCCATTTTCTTTTTGTCATACATTAAGTGAAGTCCATTCACATTAGCACTTTCATTGCCAATTCCTGTTATAAAAGGTTTTTTTTTCTAAAGAGGAATTCTCCTAGGATACTAAGAGTTTACTAGCATCATGAAATTTTAAAGGATTAATAAAAGGTTAAGGACTTGTTGAAGAAGATTTTATTTGTGTTTATTGAAAATTACTATTATTTACATTTTTTGAAAATTATTATTTATTTTCCTCATGAACAACTTTTTTATTGAGAATAGGATAAATCCCAATAGCATGGCCTTCACAATAATAATAGTTGCAACATCCTCACAAATTATAGTATGTAATTTTCTTGGAAAATACTAATTATCAACCTTGAGTTTTACTTCTATCTTCCTTTATCATAAATTAATCTATACAAAATAACATGTGTACTAGTAATATTTTTTACTCTGTTTTAAGGATTGTGCAAATGTTTTCAACACTTTCACTTTCTAGACTTTGAAAAATAAGTGAAATATTTTCTAATTCAATCCATCAAGGAATTTTAGAATAATCAGAAGAATAGGGATCAAAATCCACTTTCATTCTCAAGTAATAAAAGTATTGCATTGATCCATAAAAAGAATTAAGATTCAAGGATTTTTCAACCATTTTAAAATTAGCAAGTGCGATAAGGAAAAAATATTTAGAAAAATAGTAAACATGTAAAATATTAAGTTTATAGGGTCCAGGGACAACTTGAATCACTAGTGTAAAATCCTTAATTGGATGAATAAATCCAATAATCTACAAAAATATATAATAAAAAGTAATATCTTTGTATATAAATTCATATAGATCATTAAGTAAAATAAAATGAAAGCTTTAGAATTCTTCATAGTTTCTACAATCTAAGAGACATTAGTATTCTCTATTTTTATATCATTTCTTGTCAAAAAAATTCTATTATTATCTATTCCAATTAGAGTTGTTAAATGAATTATCGTAACCAATGATTAGTATCTAAGGGATTAGTTTATTAAAATATCATTTACTTTGTATTTAGGGTTGACTCTTAATTTGGAAGCTCCAAGTTATTAGGTTGATTTCTAAAATGCTTCAAAGTCTATCAAGTTAATTTAGGGTGAACTCTTAATTTTGAAGGTCTAAGTTATTAGGTCAATTTTTGAAATGCCCCAAGATTTATCAAGTTAATTTAGGTTTAACTCTTGATTTAGAAGCTCCAAGTTATTAGCTTGATGTTGGAAAATATGACATCTCATTCCTAGATAACATGGAAAGTGTCAAATATACATAACATTTGACATTATGTGTAATGAATGCAATAAGGAAAATACAAAAGGTAATGAAAAAGAAATAAGCTTTATTAATTGGAAATAGTGTATCTAAGTCATGCTCTAAGGGTTCCTTAGGATTATCTTCCTTTAGCATCTGTTCCTTAGAGGTAATCTGGCACTATCATCAAGGTGAGGCCTATACCATACCAGAAGGAATGACTAGTAACCTTCCTATCCTACTTTATCCAGCGTTTGTTACTCATCTTTATTAACTCTACAACTTCATGTTGGCACAACCTCTACTTCATGGGTATACATATTTTAAGTCAAACCGCCATAGGTTACCTCACAAAACATGTCTATTATTACAATGTGCCCTTTGGGTCTTACTATAATAATTACATTATTTGTTATAGAAGGACACCATTTTTAATATGAAATGACTTCATTTTGAAATGGGGGGATGATAAACTATCTCCCTAGCTTTTGTTCATCCTCAAACAATTCTACATTAATGATCTTTCTCTATGTTCAAGGGTTCTTCAATACTTTAATACTCTAATGTTTTAATTTTCTTATTTTGAATTAGGATTGAATATTTAAAATTCTCCTACTTATTTTGCAAAAAAAAAAAATATAATTGAGAAAAATATTTGAAAAAATAAATATTATTTTATCAATACTTACCTCCATTTTGAGATAACAGGAGGTGAAGTAAAGGTCTGCCAACCATCAATCATGAGTCCTAATTAGGGCCACACAAAGTACAACTGATATCATTAGTTACCCAAGTAAAGATAGGGAAAATCCTTATTTCCAACTTGTCTTAATAAAAATATTTTACTTACTTAATTTAAAAATATAAATTAAATAATTAAAAAATAAAAAGTAATAAGAAATAAAGTAAGTTAAAAAACTTCTTAATTTTCATCAATCTCTTAGAACATGAAGCATAATTGTAGTTCTACTATAAGGGCTATATAGTTAGATGGCATTGATCAAGATGGTAGGGCTTGATATTACTCTACAAATTCTTTCTTAGGAATTAACTCTACTAACTTGGTAACTTGGAAGAATTGCAAATTATACCATATGTAATTTAGGATCTTGATAAAGAAGGATTTTAATTGATCTTCAGTAGTCATGGTAGCATAGATGGTGAATGGTAATTCTTAATAAAGAATATTCATTACCATCATTTGTTCTCAAATTTAAGAATTCAACTTATTTAATGAGGGAAATGAGTAGAATATACACTAATCAAAGGAATAATATGATGAATAAATGGAAACATTTTCAAATTAGGTTTCTCCTCTAAAGGCTCTTTCACTCTCTATATTTTAAGAATTAATGAACATCACTTCCAAGTTTTGCATTGAAGTCTTCATAGAGGATAAATGGCATTGGATCAAGATTGGTATGTGTTAGGAATAACTTATACTTCAAACTATACTTCAAACTTTCCTAGATCTTGTTAATTAAGTAATATTATTGACAAAGTCTAATATCCAAGCATGTTGGATTAACAATCAAATTTGTGTTAATCACACATACATATCTTCTTGACAACTAAATTTTAAGTACTAATGCCAAGGTTATGTTGCTTCTTTGAAATCTTGATCATTTATTCTTTTCCATAGCATAGAGTTCTGTAGTTTTAGAAATCATGTCTTCTAATCTCCATTCAAACCTTTTTATTAACTCAAACTTGGCTTTCTTGTAAAAGATTATGCAACAATCCATATTATGATTCCTACAATAGGCTAACTTGTATGGCTTATAGGAAGAACCATCACATGAACCTTTTTTCTTGTAAATTCCTTTGTATTCCAAATTTCTCAAATTGGGTTGGAATTAGTATAGAAATTCCCATGGTAGAACTTCTTATAGGCACAGAACATTGGCATTCAAATCTTGTAATTATATAAGAATACATAGATATTGATATTCATGCTAGTATAAGGTCTAAGGTGGACATAGCAGATATTGTCTTTCATTGGTTAGGGATCTTTCAATCATATTAGATGTTGAAATCTTCATCCATATTCTTGAACTCTCTCCTAATTCATTCCTTTTCAAGAGTATCATACATCTTGTCGGGACAAGATTATGATTCTTCATGATGATTGATATTTTTTATCAAATGATCTAGTTTTTTCTTGGATTGATTTTAAGTCGTCTTTGCATTTATGATTTTCCAACTAATTCTCTAATTGTTCAATTCATTAATGATGAGCGGCGAGGTATCCCTATGCTCAACCATATGAATACGAGCATCCACGCATGATCTGGTTGAATTTCAAGGACTAAGTACTTATGCACCTTTGTGGAACAAGGATGGGTTGATCAATCGTTGTCTTCCCAAGCTTACTTGTATAGCACAATTGTATGGTTAAGTAAACTTGAGGTACATGATTTTTATAGTTTTTATGTTTTTATGTCCTAGTGCTACAAAGGGAGGAGAGAGATAACTAAGTAACTAATTCTGATTTAACTACTCAACTGTACTTTAATTAGTCCTAACACCAGCATCCGTTCTCAGTTGCTGTACACATCCTGAACTAGTGCAACACTACTGGGATTACCAAATGCTAATCGTTACTAGGTTACCAAGTGTTACATGCATGCTCAAAGTGATCGTACTGAGTGTGCTTACTTAGGAGAGTTGTAGGGTGAGAGAGAGAACATTAATTAACTAAAGAAAGCATTAAGTAACAACAATTAACATTAATTAATCTATTCTAAATGCTGCAAGGTTTATCACAAAGTTCATCTTTATTGTCATGCACAAGGTGTGCTCAAGTACACAATGCTTGAAGAAAGATCTATTCAATTTATGACTCCTACTGCGGGCGCTTAGAAATAATTCTATCTTTGGAAAGGGAAAAGGCAAGCGTTTGGGTAAGGGACTAAGACTAAGTATGCAAACCAAGTGCGCCCGCCTCTTTTTTATAGGCAATGAGGTAGGCCCCAATATCACATACATGATATCGCATGGAAGGCCTCGATATCGCATAAGTGATATCGCAGACACGATATCACGACTCATCAATTAAGTTGGTTTGGTTTGGTTACATTTTCTAGGTTCTTAATGACCTTTCTACCCCATCTTATGATACTAGCTTTGATAGTATAATTAATAACCAACTTGGGGTTAGTGTCCTAGGTCTAATTATATGCATAAACTAAGCACTAATCTTAATACCTAAAATGGCAAAAAATGTTAGAATGTTATTGCTAACCATTAGATTGCTAGACTTAGTTAGTTGATCTAGGTTACAACCTACTAAACATAGTTTAAAATTTCACCTAATAATTGACTATTCTAATGACCAATCTAACATCACCATTGGATTCGTAAGGTTAAAAGATGTTAGAAATGACTATTAATATGTTAGAAATGGAGATCAAACATCCAAGTTACACAAAATCTAGCTCTTGAGGCTCTTTAGGTATAATTTAGGGAAAATGATTTTAAAAATAATTTTTGAAGTTCTATAGCATGAATCTAACTTTCCCATTGTGTTAGAAAGATTGAAATCTACTGGAAATAACTATATCTTCATTGAAAAATATTTTTGATGAGCGGCGAGGTACCCCTACGCTCAACCATAGGAATACGAGCGTTTCATGCACGATTCGGTTGAATTCCACAGACTAAGTGCCTATGCNTTTGGGAAGACAATGATTAATCAACCCATTATTGTTCCACNTAATTAACTATGAAAGAATTAAATAATAATTATCACTAATTAATCTATTCTGTATGCTGCAAGGTTTATCATAAAGTTCATCTTTATTGCTATACACAAAGTGTGCTTAGGTACACAATGCTTGAATAAAGATCCGTTCACTCTATGACTCCTACTACAGGCACGTAGAAATAATTCTAACTCTAGAGAGATAAAATGGCAAGAGTTTGGCTAAGGGACTAATTCTTAACTATAGAAATCAAGGGCACCACCTCTTATTTATAGATAAGGAGATAGGCCATGATATCGGGTATCTGATATCGCATGGTCGATCCGATATCACGGACACGATATCGTGGATGCGATATCGCGTACGCGATATCACGGTTCATCAGACCCCCATGATTGAATGAAAACTCATCCTCAAGTTCCTTACAAAATATTGGAAAGGTATGAAATTATTGACTAAATTACTATTGATGGTGGAACAGAATGACTGACTCAACATGCCTAGTGAACGGATCAATAATACAATACATGATAGCATTAGTGTTCATGACCACAATAGTGAACACTGTACATAAATGACATCCAGCCTTATTGGTAGCTGAAAGAGAAGAAGGAGAGAGAGAGAAAAGAACAAGATGTGTTGCTGTCGATGCCAAAATTATGTCTGTCATTGTTCATCCATAGCCACGCCACCAATCTTGCTCCTTTCATGAATGTTCTAGTCCTAGTCCATCCTGAGTACATCCTCCAGGCCCAGTCCATTGTTGTATGATCACCATTTGCACACACAACACAGTCACAAATGAGTGAGGGTAGATAAATCACAATGTAGTTGATACCTTGACTCGATGTGAAGTGCATTGGCTGAGTTGTGGTTATGGCAGATACTAGTTTTAACACTGGTAACTACCTAAGGTGTAGGGGTTAGGAAAAATTGAAAAATTTGTGCTTGGGCCCCCATGACAAAGAGTGAACGTTTGGTAGCGAAAGGATGAAAAAAGATAAGGAATAAGAAAGGTGGATAAAAAGTAACAATGGCAACACCAATAAAATGGATGTCATGGATGGAGATTAAATAAAAAAAGTGGTTGATTACAAGAAATTTTTAGGGGACAGAAGTTAACAAATGCCCCAAAAAGGAATGCCAGTGGGTCCTCCTCAAAGCAGGCTCATGCCTTTGATGCCCTGACAGACCCACAAACCAAAGAGTCCGTAGGCCCTAGGAATGTCAATTGGAAGTAAGAGTTAAAAACTTACCCACAAGAAATTACCAAGGAAGAACAATGCATCAACCAAGATACAGATTGATGATAAAATCGACAATGAGGTGAGAAATGGAAAAGAAAGGTGGAGAGGAGAGAATGGAATGGAAAAAACAAGGTTGTGTAAAGTCCCTTGTGTGTTTCATGGTTAATGTGATTGAGTAGGACTCATTCCAAATCCAGACTTAAACCAACCGCATTGAGTGACCTCGCATCAATACAATTGACCAACCCATTGTGTTAGAGCAACAAGAATGTCTCTACAAAAAGTCACCACCATTCCAAGGAGAGCGAGATGGAGAACCAAGAAGCGAGAAGGGCCTTAGCTAGAGGGAACCTTCAGGCATGGGTAACATATCTTTCCGATGCCATAACTAGTGCATGTAGCCTAAAATCATTATTGTGTCTAAGGGGTATGCTTTGAATTCTCACTATTTTTTTGTCATGTGAGAACCACACCATGCAAAGACTTATTTTTATGAACTCAGCTTTTGGTGATTTGATGAATGGTTAAAATGGCAGAAAATCCAAAGAAAAATCATCCAAGCATTAAAGAGAATAGCCAATACAAATGCATAGAATCCCTTTAAAGTTACACCCTTTTCATCCTTTGAGTCTTTCCTTAGTCTGAGAAATACCCAATCACCAATTTGTTAATAGTTTTATTAAAGAAAGGGACTATACAGTTCCAAGCCAAGGGAGACCATAGGATTTTATGGATGCATGAGCGATGTGGACTCATTGCCTATTTAATCAAAAGAACCATACTTTAATATCAACATTGTACTTCAAAGGTAAAATCCAAACATTAGCAATTGATATGATATTATTCATACCACCATCATGAACACTTATTGGGTGATGAAAAAAATAAAGTAATCACACAAAGAAATGGTAAAAATATGAAAGATGGTGTAAAACAAAAATAAGAAAGATTAAAGAAATGTGCAAAACAAAAATGTGTAAAACAAAAATATGTAAAAAAAAATGTGTAAAACAAAAAACTTAGAAAGAACTGAGGGCCTTCAATGATTAGCAAGGGTGGCCATCTCCCCCATGACTGAGTAGGAAGGAGGAGATCTGAAATAATGAGCAAGGTTGCCCACTTACAGAGGTAGCATATGTTCTGGCTAGCCTAAACTCATGGAAAGGTTTTGTTTGTTGCACATTAACTAATAGTCTCTTATCTGGGCTCTCAAGTTTATATATGGTCATGGCCCTTCCCTTGAGGAAAAGTTGCATAGATAATGTAAGGTCCTTCCCAAAATGTTTGAAATTTGGTGCGTTGCGACGCATGTGTGGGGTTCCAGTAGAGAACCTTATCTCCTAGTTGGTACTTAACTCTCCTAATTTTCAAGTCATGATGTTGTTTATTAAATGCCTCATGCAACTCATTAGATGATAGGATAGCTAATCGGTTCTCATCTAGCAAGTTAAGAGTCATTAACCTTTGTTTTTGTGCTAGATCGAGGTCAATGTTGAGGTCACATGCCATGGTTAGTGTATGGAGCTCAGTTGGATAGGGAGCATTGGAAGTTTTCCATACACTAACTCGTAGGGAGAGTAGCCTATAGGGAGTTTCCATGTGGAGCAGTATGCCTAAAGAGCATCATTCAATTTAGTGGTCCAATCTCGCCTACATTTGCTAATAGTCTTGATCAGTATCTTGGTAATCTTTTTGTTGGTGACCTCGGCTTGACCATTTTCTTAGGGGTGGTATGGTGTAGTTAATTTGTGCTCAACCCCTAAACATTGCATTAGCTTTCGAAAAGTTGCACCTATAAAGTGTGTATCATTATCTAAGATAAGTGCACACAGCACACCAAACCTATTGATGACTTGTTGTTGAACAAATCATGTAGCTGTAGATGATGTGCAATCTTTAACAACAGTTGCTTCAACCCATTTTGTTAAGTAGTCTATAGCAACTATGATGTAAGCTTTTCCATTGGACATTGGTGTAATGGGCCCCATTAAATCAATCCCCCAAATGTCGAAGGGTTCTAGTGGTTGAATCCATTGTTGCAGATCCTCCATTCTAGCAGTCATTTCCCTCATCATGTTGACAACGCTCACAAGATTGGATGAATTGATGGGTGTCTCAGAACAAGGTAGGCCAATAATACCTTGCAAATAGTATCTTAATAGCCGTTAGTCTCCTAACATAGTGATCCCCACAAGGGCCCTCATGAGCATCTTGGAGAACTCTCAATTGATCTCTATCAGGAACACACCATTGAACCAAGCCATCGGGACATACTTTGTAAAGTTTTCCATTGATTTCCATAAAGTACTTGGCTCTGTGAAGAAACTATTATTTCTTCTTAAGGTCTAACTCTTGTGGTATTTTTTGGGTAAGGAGATAGGTCAGAATGCTACTATACCAGTTTGTCTCTGTGGGTGATAGGTCATTCACTACACTGGCAAAGAGGAACTCATTAGGGAAGTGATCGAAAATAGGATATTCATCCTCTTTGCTATCCCAGTGCAACCGAGATAAATGATTAGCAACTACATTCTCAGTGCCTTTATGATTGACCATTGTTAGATAGAACTCTTGTAGGATTACCAGCCATGGTATAATACAGGGACTTACCATTGGCTTATTCATGAGGAACCAGATTGCACTATGATTTGTGTGTATGAATACTTTGTATCCTAATACATAGTGCCTAAATGTTTCTAGTGCAAACACTACAACCATTAATTCTTATTCCATAGTAGTGTAGTTAAGTTGTGCACCAGCTATACTTCTACTTGCACAGTGGATGTAATAAGGGTGTTTTTGATCATCTAACTGTGTAAGTACAGATCCTAAGGCATAGTTAGACACATCAGTCATGACATGGAATGGTTTGGACCAGTCAGGAGCTTGTAGAATGGGTGTTTCTACTAGCTTCTTCTTCAAAGTTTGGAAGGCTAGTTCGCATTCCCTGGTCCACTCGAAGGGTACATCCTTTTTTGTTAACTCTACTAATGGTTTGGAAACCTTTGAAAAGTTCTCTACGAATCTCCTATAGTAGCTAGTGTGTCTAAGGAATGACTGAATGTCTTTGACAATTTTCAGTCAACGGGAAATTCCTTGGATGACCTTGATTTTCTTAGGGTCTACCTCTATCCCTACATGTGAAATTTTATGTCCAAGTACTATGGCTTCTTGGATCATTAAATGGATTTTCTACCAGTTGAGCCTTAGATTAGTCTCTACGCATCTTTTTAGCACTTGCTCTAATTGGTCCAAGGCTTGATCAAAACTTGCTCTGTAAGTGAAGAAGTCATTCATAAAGACTTCCACACCATTTCCTATCTACTACTGGAATATGCTTAGAACTAAGCGTTGAAAACTGGCAGGGGCATTGCACAAGCCGAATAACATTTTTTTGTATGTAAACGTTCCCCAAGGACTAGTGAACGTAGTTTTGGCTTGGTCTTCTAGGGCTATTTGTATTTGGTTGTATTCACTATAGCCANCAATGGGGTATATGAACCCAGCCTTTAGAAGCTGTTCAATTTCTTCTTTGACTACTTGCTTCAAATTTGGATTCAATCACCTCTATGGTTGTTTTCGAGGCTTCATGGAGGAGTTAGTGTAAATCATGTGTTGGCATATCCTAGAATCTATTCTAGTTAATTCTGGATATGACTAGGTGCAGGCTTTTGACCACTTGTTTATTACCTTGAGCAAACTTTCTTTTTGTTGTGGAGCAAGTCTTGCGTTGATGATTACTGATTTTCCATTCTTAAAGAACGTGTACTCCATACTAGTGGACAATGGTTTTAGCTCTAGGGGCTCTTGTTTAAATTTCTTGGGAATTTCCAACTTCCCCCAATTGATGTTTTCTAAGTTAGAACTGGGAAGTTGGCGGTGCACTTACTCTAATGCATCAATGCTATCTATGTAAGCACAAGTCAAACCCTCAGTCAGTTCCATGCATATAAGTGAGCTACTTTCTTGATCAG
>MNCI01034424.1:199841-266637 GCA_015680685.1 Gnetum montanum | reverse complement strand
TAAATGTGAGATTACAGGGCAACATCCCTTAGGATGGTTGTATTGATAGATCTCACATCCACTATCATTGTCTATATCTGAGTCCACAACCTCTTCAAAAATAGCAACTTTACCCTTACCCTTGTTATGTGCATTTTCTGCTTCTCTCTTTTTCCTTTTATCACAGTCACTACCTCACTCCCTAGACTCCTCTACTACTTTGAGCACAGTTTGAAACCTACTATCCAGGGAGTCCCACATTCGGTCTACCTTTGCCGATACTTTTGATGCTAACTTTTGAATAGGCAAGGTTTTCCTATTCACCATCTCTTCGAGTGGTGACTCTTCCTCATCGTCACAAAATATTACTCCCTTCTTTCGGAGGGAAGGATCTTAATTATATTCTTCTGCACTCTCTCTTTTTTTATAACTCACCTTCTTCCTTGGCTACTTGCTCCAGTAGCCTATGAATTTGATGGGACCTAAGCTCAAATAACCTCCCTTGGGCATAAGTCCCAAGGGTCCTTCTTGTTTCATGCCTAAGCCCATCTATGAGATGGCGTAGTTGATCCCATTGCGAATAACCATGGCTAGGACAATGATGTAAGAGTGCATAATAGTGGCCCATGGTAGCATCCAAGGGTTCATGAATTCCTTGTTTCCATCCTTGGATTTGCTTTTGTAGGTTAAACACCTGGGAGTACATTTGGTGTTTATCGTTGAACAGTTCTAACATCATACTCCACCTACGAATGGATTCCAATTCTAAGGACTAGTACCAGCTTTCAACTTCTTTTATTAGTGTTCAGGGGAACAACTTAAGCTTTTGCCACTTGCTTTCTATGTTTTGCAAGGCACACACATCATGAAATGCTTGTAAGTGATTTTGAGGATCAGTGTTATATCCCCCTTCAAATCATGGGATGTTATTCATGTCTAGCCTCTTGATCCTACTATCTTTTTGATGCCTTGTTGGAACTCTCACGGCCTCAATTATATCCAGCATGCTTTGCGTAGCGATTAGGGGTTCATCATGATCATCTTGTTCATAGCGTCTATGGTGCCTACACGGTTCCCTACTCTCCCTTCTTCTATGATGTAATTCCCTAGAGTGCCCTTGTCCTCCATCTTGGTTGTCTCGTCTATGACTTCCACTTTGTTTACCCTTATTCTCATGATCTGTTTCTCCATGGCTATGTCCAAACATGGAAGGAGAGGGTGAAGGTGACAATGAAGGTGAAGAAGAAGGAGAACAGCCACCATGACGGTGTCTACTACATTCTCTTCAGTGGTCTCTGCCTTGATCGTGATTGCAATCAAAATGCCCACCTTTGTCATGTACCTTTGTTCCTTTTTTGGACTCTTTGTGTCCGTTGGTATCAACACTTGGGTTGCGAATAGTAGAATGAAGGTTCTGATACACAACCCCTTGGCCAAAGTCAAGGGAAGGAGCATCGTTATGTGGGTGACTGCCTGAGGCAGGTTCATCACCCTCAATTTGAATTAAAACATGTGGGGCATCCTTAGACCATGTTGCCTTCAAGGATTTATGGTGTTTCTCTTGTTGCAAGTCCCTTTGACATTGCACTTCGGTAGGACGATAGTCTCTCGAATCATAGTCTTGCACAATGTACTCAACATGTAAGTGTTGCATGCCTGTCCGTGTGAGAGCACGAAGAAGCATACTTGGGACTGAACAGTTAGGAGGTAACACTATGTTACCTTAAAAGTCATGCCAACGCAGCTATTCGTCTTGGTGGAGAATAAAGGTGAAGTCAGGTACATATTCATCAGGATGAATATATACCATAAGAAACTATTGAGGAACTGGAAGGTCAACGTCATGTGTATTCTACCACTAATTGCTTCTTGTGTTAGTCCTAGGCGGTGAAGTGCTCTTGTGCAAAGAAGAAGACATCTTGTTTTTTTCAGTGTGCAATGTACTAGTATCTTTTTCTTGACCAACCCTATGGGTTCGTTCCAACGATGTGAATGATTTTCTAAGTTCTACTTAGCGCACAAACAACTAAGTCCCTGGAAACGATGCCAATGATGAGCAGCAAGGTACCCCTACACTCAACCATACGAATACGAGTGTTTTACGCACGATTCGGTCAAATTCCAAGGACTAAGTGCCTATGCACCTTCATGGAACAATAACGGCTTGATTAATCATTGTCTTCCCAAACTTACTTGTATGTAACAGTTGTATGGTTAAGTAAGTTTGAGGTATATGATTTTTATGGTTTTTATGTGTTTTATATCCTGCGCTAATAAGGAGGGGAGAGAGAAGTAACTAAGTAACTAATCTAATTTGACTATTCATTAACTAAGTTCTAAGTACTCCCAACACTAGTATCTGTTTCTACTTACCGTACACATCTTGAACTAGCGCAACGCTAATGGGATTACCAAATGCTAATCGTTACTGGGTTACCAAGCGCTACACGCATGCTCGAAGCGGTCATACTGAGTGTATTTAACTAAGAGAGTTGTAGGGTGAGAGAAATCATTAATTAATTTGACAGCATTAAATAATAATTATCACTAATTAATCTATTCTATATGCTGCAAGGTTTATCATAAAGTTTGTCTTTATTGCTGTACACAAAGTGTGCTTAGGTACACAATGCTTGAATAAAGATCTGTTCACTCTATGACTGCTACTGCGGGCACGCAGAAATAATTCTAACTTTGGAGGGAGAAAATGTAAAGAGTTTGGCTAAGGGACTAATTCTTAACTATGGAAACCAAGGGCACCGCCTCTTATTTATAGATAAGGAGACAGGCCGCAATATCAGGTATCCGATGTTGCATGGTCGATCTGATATCGCGAACCCAATATTGCGTACACGATATCACGGTTCATCAATTTTCATAACCAAAAGTTATGGGCTTTCAAAGTTTAAAACTTAGGCATGAATTTCAAGACTTCTCTAGAGCTTTCAAAAAGATCATTCATCCCAGTACTACTATAGGACTAGCACTCTTAATTATGAACTTTTCATCTCACCTTCTGCCAAACTACTGGTTTGATCAAGTTGGTTAAGCTTACGGAAAATTGGCATTTAAATTTAAATTTAAATTTTAAAAAAATTCAAATTTTCCTACCTAATTTCAGTAGGGATTAATAGTGCTTAAAATGTTCATCAATGCTACCACCACAAATCTTGATGATGCAGACCACTAGTGCTCATGATCTTTATTAGCACTAATGGACTTCACCATTGAAATTTTTGGAAGGTAAGGGTCTGTAAGCATGCAGTTGGTAGGGGTTAGCAAGCAAGAGCATTAGTAGCTAGTAGGCATTAACAAGGGGTAGCAAATAGCAATGGTAGGTGAAGGATTTTATGTAGGAAAATGATAGATCATAGGTAAGTGGTATGCAAAAGAGGCACTAAGGAACCTAGAGCAGTGTGTTACAGTTAGGTTGCGGTGGTGCTAGGAAGGGCAAGGTAACATAGAATGACACATTACAGCAAATTGTGAAGGCATGTCTTACTATTAGTGATAGTTATGATCTCCAAGAAGGCTATAGTTAGTGTCACACAACCTTGGCTACAATAGCATTGTTAGGCCTTACTACTTTATTGTAATGTGGCACAATGGGGCCAGAGCTTTATGGCCCC
Source organism: Gnetum montanum (assembly GCA_015680685.1). Lineage (NCBI taxonomy): Eukaryota > Viridiplantae > Streptophyta > Gnetopsida > Gnetales > Gnetaceae > Gnetum > Gnetum montanum. The sequence goes on along the minus strand of MNCI01034424.1, from coordinate 263,029 downwards.
TACTAGCTGCCAATAAGGTGTGGTAACAAGTATCAATTTCCCTAGGTTATAGGTTCAATTCTACTAGGTAGCATTAAGCTATAAGCTTCTATAAATCCTGAGGTGTGCTTATATTTCACTTATTTTGGGTTCCAACACACACCTGCCTCCACCCCCTATCCCGCCACTTCCCCAAGTGTTGACTTCCCTACCAATTCCTTACTAATGACCCTTACTAGTTAAGTAGGAATGAGGGGTCTTACGGATAGCTTAACTTCCTTATGTTTATTAATAAGATATATAATATTAAGTTTTTGAGATTTGTGTTTAGAGAAAGTAAGACCCATAGCAAGATAAAGCCTTAGAATACATTGACTATGGTTTAAGAGCCTCATAGTTGAGAAAATTAAGGAAAATTCTAATATTACTACAAAATACGTAGAGTGACTTAGACCAAAGTTACCTTTTTCTTACCAAATTTTTTCACAATTAATGTACCTTATCATGCATAGTTAGATCTCCTTAAATTTTGATTGTGGATATTGATGGAAGTTTCTAGAAAGCTATCTTCTTACTTACATGGTTCATCTTGAATATGATGAACATTTGTTGATGGTTTGTGCTTCTCCTTGGATCATGACTTATAGTTCATCATTAGGTTATATTTATCCCTTGATTTTGATTTGCTTTAGATCATGGTTTGCTTCAATACCAATTGTGACATCTCAAACCCAGATGTTATAGCAAACATCAAATATACATAATATTCAACATTGTGCACAATAATGCAATAAGGAAAATCCAAAAGGAAATGAAAAAAGAAAAAAGATAAGCTTTATTAATATGAGAATAGTATATTTGGGTCATGCTTTGAGAGTTCCTTGGGGTTATGTTCCTATGATATCTATTCCCTGGAGGCAATCTAGCATTGCCACCATGATTAGGCTTATACCTAGCAAGCAAGGATGGTTAATCACCTTCCTATCTTGCTTCACCTGAAGCTTGGTACTTGCATTTACCAACTTGACAACTCCATGCTAGCCTAACCTCTAATTTTTATGTATAAACACCTAAAGTAAAATCTTGAAAGGTTACCTCAAGAGACATACTTGTTATTACAATCCTTTTTTTCATGTCTTACTATAATAATTATGTCATTTACTACAAAAAGCCCCATCTTTGATACAGAACATCCCATTTGGGATTGGAGACATGATAGAAATGCCCCAAGGCTATCACAAGATGTTAGTACTAGGCCTTTAACATAGTACCTTTGATGCATGATAGTGTAAGCTAACCAATTGGCCAATGACCTATGCTCTATAAAGTTCTAATTTGATTATATGTCTTATGGGTAGATATTCTTAAAAGAAGTTTTGATAGCTAACATTCCCCTTCATCACATATAATTTTGACACACTGCCTTTTAATGCATAGCTAAAATAAAATATGTATTTTTTCATAGACATAATTACGTAAAATAAGTGCTAAATGCTTTAATTAGTATCCTTGTGTTCAATGTACATTTTGACAAGATTTTCATGGGGCAATTCAAAGAAATAGTTGACTAGAGCATCTAGTGGATGTAGGGATATGGAGAATGGATCCTAGGTAGCAATATGGGTTACAAGGTGATGGGGTTGAAGCATGAACACATAGGAAATTGGTCATATGCTTATTTGTTTTGGGATGTTGTGATGCATATGCCAGAGGGCTTGTGTAGTGGAATGTACATTTGGTCTCCAAAAGGGGGAAGCATCTAAATCATAGCTTATATTTTTAAATTTTCAAATGAATATTATATTTTATTGATAGAATGATTTTTATCTTCCTTCTTCCTTCTCATACAACTTCAACATAGAAGGATATTTCTTCAACAAATCTAATTTCTCTAAAATTCCCCCATGGAGGATTCTACATTACTCCTAACTTCTTCAATCGATATTGAAATTTATGCTTCATTTATTGATGCAAATTTTTTTGATGATTTTCAATATGTAGATTTACGAGCTTGTGAGTAAAAATTTGTGATGCCTTTATTTAGTGATGTTGATGCAACTAAAACACCTAATTTTATTCTCTTAAATAATGTATATGAGTCCCTTTATTGATATTACATCATGATATGTGTTCATTCAAATTTTGGATTGCTTGCCTTTTAATTGAAGTTTTGTTTTATAGTTAAATGATGTGATGAAAAAAAATAACATCCAAGTTCTTCATGCTATGTATTATTCTCATTCTTTATTTGTTTGTTTGTTGAGCTAGGCAATGCTTCAATGGTGCAACATGCCCTAAATATAGGGTCATTTATACATAAACAAGTAGTACTAATCATTCGTAGGTGAACTCCAGATTTTGATGTGCATTCTGAAGAATATTCTAAAGTTCCATGTTTTGTTGAGTTTTTAATCTTCTATTGGTTTTTCAAAAAATCGAGGGTGAAATTGTTAGTCTTCTTGGTCCCATTAAGCATATGGATCTATTTTTATAGCATTTGGTTTTTATAAAGCTTTTTTTATTAAGATCAATCTTTTTAATTGTAAAAAGGAATTGGTATTATATGTATATGGAAAGACTTATATTTAATTAATTACATATTATAATCTTTCTAATTCTTGCAATTTTTGTCATTGTGAAGGACATTTATTTAATACTCCTTTTCTACTCAAGAGAAAAGATACTAAGTAAAAAAAAAAAATGTTAAAGTTGAAGATAGGGAAAAATAAACAAATATAAAGTGGAAGATATGAAAAATCAAGTTAATGTAAATGACAAGAATGATCCAATGACAAGAAAAAAATTAGAGAAAATAGAAGCTTTTACTAGTATTAGAAAAAGTATTGATTAGATTGAATAGATTGCTTGTAATACAAATTTTTCCTTAACTAGACAAGAATACTATTAACTTAAGGTTAAAACTCAGGTCGACAAGTATGCTATAGCTAATGGTAAAGACTCTCAATGTAAGATTAATTATGATGGAGAATATGGTGAAAAATTTGAGCTATCATTTTCTATTAGATCTTTTCTTACAAAAGTTGGATTTTCACTAAAGCATTCGAACCTTTTGCTATTTTAATTTCAAGCACATATGTTGAAAGTGATGTAAATGTTGTTAGGACTTTTGATTTTGCAAACCATTTTTTTATAAGGTTGTACACATATAGGCATCCTAAAATTCAAAAGTTTTTTCTTTTTATATTATTTTGTGTGTTTCTTATCTTGCGCTAAGCATATAATCTTAAATTTGTTTACTTATTATTATTAATATTTTAAGGACCCCTAGAAGTTTTTAAAGTCGGGAGAAGAAGAAAAAAAAAAAAAGTCACAAAGCTTAGCATTGCTACCTCAAACCAAATTAAACTAATTACCCAAATCTTTCCCTTGGGTGACGGTTTGAAGAAATGATTCTTTTCTTGGGATTCAGGTCTTCGAGAGCAAGCAAGCGGAATTATAAAAATGATGGATACAAAGTCCTGAAATTCCGACATATTTCGTTGGAAAGTGTATTTGTAAAGCCATGACAGTGGTTGCGGGCAGTGATGTTGAACAGCGTCGGGATGAAAATCTTAAGAAGATAAACCTGTGCGGCCCAGTGGGAAATAAGAATGCAGTATGAGCCTTGAGCTACTAATGATGAAGATTCGTGGAAGTAACAAAAAAGATGAATGCCAATGCTGTTGCCTGTATACAACAATTGCGGTTTCAGGAATCAGCTGCAACCCAACTCAAACTCAAACTCAAATGGATGCAGAAGAACAATCCAGCACCAGTTATTGTTGTTGCAAGCGGCAAGAGCAAAAGCAAATCTACAAAGACGATGCTTACTAAACTAACAGCAGCTGCTCATTGTTACGATGATACTGTTTCTGTGCGGCTACTCCTGCGTAAGTCGTTATTACTGCCCAGGGTTTCTTGCCTTTCTCTCCTCAATCAACTCATCCTCCACCGCCACTGGTACTTGGCCATAAATGTGAGTAATTATTAATCTTTGGAGTTTGGATCATTTGTGCACTCCTGCAGGCTGCTTTGGTAAATGTTTGTAAGTAATTTTTTTCTATAGTCAGATAATTATCTTAATTTAGGTAGAACTCTGAAGTGCTGCTTAATGTTAATGTACCTAGTTGCCACATTCTTACCCCAGAACGCAGATTGTGCCCACTTAAATTGAGGGTTGTCATCTCATTGCGAAGAAAGTGGAGAATAGTTGCTTACACAGGCTGTTTCAGATTTTTCAGCTTTTTCTTTTAGTCATTAAATCTGGGAAGGTTTCAACTTGTTGGAATTGCACAAATGTAAAATTTGGGTTTCAGTTTCAATACACGAGATAAGCTTCTGCACAGATCATATCACAGCATTTGTTTTCTTTAAGCATATATCGGTTCCTATATTTATTTTTTCTGTAAGGGTGTTTGGTGTGTCGTGGGCACTGATTCTTAATATACTAGTTATTGAGTCGTAATGATGTCGTTTGTGTGTGTGTGCTCTTGGGGGAAATCATTCACTGCAAATTGTGTACATGGCAGATGTATAAGATGATTAAGCAATCAGCATGGCACAAATGGGACCTGAAATTGCATGCACAGATAATTGCTTTGCTAGTAAAATATGAACAATCTGAGGAAGTCGAGACTCTACTTGTTGAGGCAGAGGAAAACTTAAAGATTGGGGAAAGAGTTAAATACCTCTGCATTTTGATGGACTCGTATTCCAAATATGAATTGAAAGACTCTGTTGTTTCTACATACCAGCTTATTAAAGAGTGCCCACTGAAAGGTGTTGATTTCATAGCATACCGGTCACTTTTGAGGGCATTGGCTAACATGAATCTCCCCACCGAAGCTGAAAAAGTGTTGATAAAAATGAAAGCTGCTGGACATAAACCAACATCTTCAGAATATAAAATTATTCTTCATTCTTACGGAAAATGTGGGCTGTTTGAAGAAATGGAAAGACTTGTTCTTTTGTTGCTAGGCAGTGGGTATGCATTTGATACGGTAACCTTGAACATGATAATTGGTTGTTACAGTTCTGTTCAAGATCACAAAAGCATTAAAAAATGGCTTAGAAGGGCCAGCATTCAGAACATTAGAGTATCTGTAAGGACAGTGAACGCCATTGCCAAGGCTTGTCCTACACTGAATTTATTTGCATTTTCTCAGCAACAAATGCCCTTGTCCACCGGAGCTTTGATGAATGCAATGAACATGTGTGATGCCAAAGGAGAAGTTTCTGTGATTAGAGAAATTCTCAACTTAGCACTTCTTCCTGAATCTGTGGATTGGTCCCCTCAGTACTGGAAATTGGATTTGCATGGAATGCTTCCCTGTACTGCTTATGTGACTCTTTTAGTTTGGCTTGATGAGGTTAAGAAAAGGATAGCAGTTTCAACTAAACTTCCAACTGAAGTTTGCATTGTATGTGGAATGGGCAAGCACAGCACTGAAAAAGGGAAGTCCCCTGTAAAGACGGTTGTTTCACAAATGCTGCAGAGAATGACAAGTCCATTCAGAATAGACAGATACAATAAGGGAAGAATAGTTTCCCGAGCCAAACCTGTGCAGAGATGGTTGAATAAACATGAAGCATCATCATCATCATCATAGCCATGTTCTAACAAGATGCAGTATGCTACATGAATTCTCTTTTACTATTCACCTCTATTTAAAACTAAATTTTTATCTATCTGCAATTTATTCATATCATCTTCAATTGTTTCTTCCCATATTCTTTTAGTCTTCCCCTCCATGGCTTTCCTGTAACTGTGATGGCAGTTAACAAGTAGTGTCAAATGCTCTACCCACATGAAGATAAATGTACACAAAGTCAAAGTATTTTTATTTATTTTTGAGTTGATGGGTAGATCTAAACTATTTTTGCCCTAACTCACATTTATTTTGCATACATTTCTTTATTTTCACTATGGAGAATGACTTCTCAAGTTTCTCAAGTATGACCTTAATCATTTCCTATAAATTGTAAGGTCATACATGAATGAAATGACCTGCTTTTAAGCAATAAAGTTCTTATTGTGAATTTCCTCTAAAAACTCTTGGCTTTCTCAACTATTCATATTTCATCAAAGCCTAGTTCTCATATCATTAACAATCTCCATTATCATCAAAGCTGTTTGCAACATTATTTCTTCTTTCAACATGAACATTTCCTCTATCCATCATTCAATCTCAACAGGTCATGCAAGTTATCAAGCTTTTTTTATCAACAATTCAAAGTCATTTATTTCAGGCATCTATTATCAAGGTCTTCTAATCAAGAAACTCAAAGTTCTCTTACAAGTTTTATTTGATTTGCCATTAATATCAAGAAAGAAACATGAAGTTATTCATTCTAAACACTAAAGCATTCCAAGGTGAACCCATACACACAAATTTCATCAAAATTTGATCATTGAAATTTGAAATATCAACAAAAATAAAAATTTTTGATAGATCCTAAAACAATTTAAGAAGTTTTCAACAATGACAACCTTTTCCAAAGGCTCAACATCTAATCTACTTTGGACAAATGATCAAACCATCTAAGATGTCATTCTTATAAGTTATCTGTAATAAGAGCCACTTTAAGTCTTCCTATCCTATCTATATTATGTAATTTATCTTTTTTCATAACATTTAGCATCCATGTAAGTATTGGCATTTTTGCCACACAAATTTGTTGTTCATGTTACTTTTGGTTGAATAAACATGAAGCAAGATGACATCAAATATGCTGTCATTTTTGACCACTTACAACCGAGAACAAAGCAAAGAATCACTTGTCAAATATGTGGAATTTCCTATTTTTATATCATGTTTATGTTTTAGTGTCATGTAGGTTTTGCCAACATCAGCTAAAGTCACAAACACAGAAGTTTTATGTGCTAAGAGGATCTCACCCATGCATCCATCAAATTATTTTGTGTTTGGCATTCAAGATAATGTGGAATTACTAATGTCAGTGATCTTAATGAGGAACCTTATAGTGAATTAGAATAGGCTTATATGTAAGGATTCACTCTTGAATTTTGATCATGTCTTGAACAAATATGTAATGTTTTTATGTACATGCAAGCAAACTCAGGTGTTTGAGCTTGATTTGAATTTGCTTGAATAGAGAGATGCTAGAATCAAGACACATAATTTTAGTTTTATATGTGCATTAACCTATTGAACTATGTAGTAAGGTACTATGATGCCAATGAGGTGGTACATAAGGAAAAAGGTTCATGAGTTATGATGATGGGTTGGTATTGTATGTAATGCTTGTTTATGGTCATTGCCTTGTTTTGGTATGATTTATTTGTTTGCTAGAGACCTAGGCTTCTAGGAAGTTATTTTGTTAATCTTGGAAAAATTGGGTTTATGATTTGGGAGTAGTTTTTCTTTTTTTTTTGGTAGCAAATCAATTTTTAGTAAAGTTTGTACAATGTGGATTTCTATAAATAAAAGGATGGTCTAGATCATCATCATCATCATTCTAGCCTCGTCTCAACAAAATGGTGTTGATTTCATGAGTTCTTTTTCATCATTCACTTTTATGAAGAGCTAGATCTTTATATATTTGTCGTTTCTTCAAATCATATTTGATCTTTTTTTCTTATGTCTTCTTTGGTCTTTTTTTTTGGTGGCTTTCTCGAAATAGTGATGTGTCAATCTTTGTTTATAGCCTCATTGTCTAATCTTATTTGCACATGTCCAAACCAAACATCTAAGCTACCATTCTTGTAGCTTATCTGAAATAGAAGTCCTTCCAAGTCTTTCTCTTAGATCTATATTATGTAGTTTATCTCTTCTAGGAACATTCAACATCCCTCGAAGCATTCACATTTTTACCATACTAATTTATTATTCATGTCTTTTTGTACTATTCAATTTTAATAGATAGTGAAACAAGTTTTAAGATTAAATTATGATTTTCTTCTACAAATTGGGGTTTTTGTTGGCCTTTCTTGTTTGTGAGCTTTTGAAAAGTAAACTAGGAGCTTTGTTGATGTTAAACGTAGGTGATGAAATACCTTTATCTCAAGGACTACGATATTGTAGCCCAACATATATCATCATAGATGTGATGTAGTATACCATGGTCAAGCCTATAACACAAGCCCATCTTCACATTGAAAATAGGCTTTAGCCAACACTTAGTGAAATTCTTGTAGTTTGTTTTTGTTTAGAGTTAATTGTGAATTGCCAGAGTTAATTGTGAATTGCCTGCACTGTGGTGATTAATGGTTGTACGACATCTTTATTAAAGTGGATTGTTCCTGGACATAATTCATGAATAGCAATAAAGATTAAGATTATTCTTCATCATTGTAGCATATCGCATATCACATAGAACAAATTTACCTTCCCATGTTGTTTACTTTTACCATGTCATTTATATTTCCTTAGTCATTTAATATTCTAATATTTATTAGTAAGATAGAATGAGTACAACTACTTTCAAGCATAAAGTACAATTATTTGGTAACCTAGTAGTAACTTTGCTTGACTTGCTTAGTAGTAAAGTTACTTGGTAATCCCAGTAACGATTACATCAACCCAAGACATGTATAGAAAACCAGGAACAAATACTTATCGCTATAGGCTAGAATAGCTTTACATTTTCATTGTACTTAGAGATAGAATTTATATTTATTTTCACTATCTTTACTCAGTACATTTAAGAGCTAACAACTTTATTTTATCATATACCTTACTAATAGTTAAACCATATACTTTGCACCTCACTAACTCTAAGTGAGAAGACAATGATCATGAACTTATTATCAATTCATTAGCATACTTATAGTATCTGATGAGTCACAATATCAGACCCTCGATATTGGATACGTGATATCGAAGATGCCAAAGCGATATTGGACATGCGATATTGGAACTTGTCTCATTGCCTATAAATAAGAGACAAGGGCATTTGGTTTTGGAGTTAGTTTCTTAGTCCCTTAGCCAAACTATTGCAGTTTTCCCTTTCCAGAGTTAGAATTATTTCTGAGTGTCTGCAGTAGGAGTCATAAAGTGAACGAATCTTTATTTGAGCATTGTGTACCTAAGCATACCTTGTGTCCAGAAATAAAGATGAACTTTGTGATAAACCTTACAACATTCAGAATAGCTTAATTATTTCATTTAAATGTTATTTACTGTTACTTGCTACTCTCATTAGTTAATTAATGTTATTTCTATTAAATTGTTAATTATCAACAAATTAGCACACTCAATATGACCACTTCGAGCATACATGGAACACTTGGCAACCCAGTAACGACTAGCGTTTGGTAATCCTAGTAGTGTTACACTGGTTCAGGATGTGTCTGACAAGTGGGAACAGATGCTGGTGTTAGGACTAGTTAGAGAATAGTTAACTAGCTAAATCAAATTAGTTATTAAATTATTTCATTTCTCCACTTTAAGTACCAACAACATAAAACATAAAAAACATAAAAATCATATACCTCAAGATTACTTAACCATATAATTGTGCCTTACAAGTAACCTTGGAAAGACAACGATTGCCTAACCCATCCTTGTTCTATGTAAGTGCATAAACACTTAATCCTTGGAGTTTGACCAGATCATGCGTAAACCCTCGTATTTGTATGGTTGGGTGTAGGGATACCTAGTTGCTCATCATTGGCACTGTTGCCAAGGATTTTGTTGTTTGTGTGCTGATTAGAACTTAGGAAATCTTTCCATCGTTGGAATGAACCCTTAGGGTTAGTTATCCTACAATTATCAAAAAGAGAGTATTGCATACTAAATACTCAATCATGTCTCCTTCTTCTTATGAGAGTGCTTCATCGCCTAGGTCTAACACCAAGAACAATCGGAGGTGGAGTGTATAGGATAGTCCGCCAGTACCCCAACAATTTTGCTTGGTATACGCTCATCCTAATGAGTATATACCAGACTTTACCTTTATCCTCCACTAGGATGAACAACTGCATTGGCGTGATTTAGAAGGTAACATAGTGTTACCTCTCGATTGCTCAATCCCAAGCATGCTTCTTTGTACTCTCACATGAATTGGTATGCATCACTTACAATCGAAGTACGTTGTGCATGAATAAGATTCGAGGGATTATCAACCCATGAAGGCACAACGCCAAAAGGGGCCTACAACAGGAGAGATATTACAAATCTATGAAGGAAAAGTGGTCTCAGGATGTCTTGTATGTCTTAAGTGAAAACGAGGATGGTGAACCTACCTCAAGAGGTTTTCCACAAAACGATGTTCCTCTCGTTGACTTTGGTCAAGGAGTTGTGTATCAGAACCTTCACTCAACTATTCATAACCTAAGTTCTGATACCAATGGACACAAAGGATCCGAAAAAGGAACATGAACATGTGATAATGACGAACATTCCGATTGTAACCATGATTGAGGTCAAGACCACCGAAGAGAAGATGACATGCATCATCATAGTACTAATCCTTCTTCCTCTTCACCTTCATCATCTCCTTCCCCCTCTCCTTTGGGATCTGAATGTAGTCACAAAGGAAAGACCATGATGACAATGGTATGTGAAATAGAGATCATAGACAAAACAATCGAGAAAGGGGACGAGGACATTCCAGAGAGACACATCACGAAAGGAGGAAGAGTAGGGAATAGCATAGGCATCATAGATGCCATAGACAATATGATCATGATGAACCCCTACTCGCCACCTGAAGTATGTTAGATATAATAGAGGCCGTTAGGATCCCAAAAAGGCACCATAAGGACAGTAGGATCAAAAGAATAGACATGAACAACATCCCACGATTTGAAGGGGGATACAATGCTGATCCTCAAAACCATCTACAAGCATTTCATGATGCATGTGCCTTACAAAATATAGAAAACTAGTGGCAAAAACTAAAGTTGTTTCAATGGACACTAATCAAGGAAGCAGAAAGCTAGTACTAGTCCTTAGAATTGAAATCCATTCATTAATGGAGTACCATGTTAGAGCTATTTGATGATAAGTATCAAACATACTCCCAAGTGTCCAACCTGTGTAGGCAAATCCAAGGATGAAAACAAGGAGGACACAAACCCTTGGATGCTGCCATGGGCCAATATTATGCATTATTACATTGTTGCCTTGGCCATGGTTACTCACAAAGGAAACAACTACACCATCTCGTGGATGGGCTTAGGTATGAATTTTGAAAAACCCTTGGGACTTATGCTCAAGGAAGACTATCTAAGCTTAAAACCCATCAAATACAAAGATTGTTGGAGCAAGTTTCCAAGGAGGAAGGTGAGTTAAGGAAAAGAAAAAGTGTGGAGGAATACAACAGAGATCCTTCCCTCCTAAAGAAGGAAGTTAGATTTTGTGAAGATGAAGAAAAGTCACCACTTGAAGAGATGGTGAATAGGAAGACTTTGCCCATTCAAAAATTTGCATCAGATGTATTGGCCAAGGTAGATCAAATGTGGAACTCCCTAGATGATAAATTTCAAACCATTCTAAAAATAGTCGAGAAGTCTAGAGAGCAAAGTAATGACTGAGAGAGAAGGAAAAAGAGAAAAACTGAGTCTACATGTAACAAAGGTAAGGGTAAAGTTGTCATCATTGAAGAGGTTGTGGATTCGAACACAGACAATGATGGCAGATGTGAGATATGCCAATATGACCATCCTAAAGGATGTTGCCTAGTAGTCTCACATCTGCAAGAGTCTGGGGTGTATGCACTAAACCCATGATTGAACATACGACAAGCACCTAGAAGGTTACCTTATCCTCAAGGTAACTTGAGGCAGTTTCACTAACCCTTGACATATTATCCGAGTGGAGCTCCACCATAACCGAATGAACAGTATCAACAATGGCAACACCCACAATCATGGGGGATGCCATTAACATAACAACAATACCTGTACTGTCAATCGGACCCATACAGGTACTACGTTTAGTAGCGAATCTCTCCACGTGACTCCACTAATCACGTCATTTCTTAGCCTCACTACCAGACTCACAAGTACTATAGAACTCCTTCTCCTAGGAGTGATGTTCTACAAACATACTATCCTTCTCATCCGATTGCACCTCTTCCACCCTTAGCCCCATTACCACTTGTTCCAACTATGCAAGGTGATCTTCCTACCTAGCTGCAGCAATGTAATGCTATAAGGGCTATCAATCCTCAACCTACTATTAGTTCAGATAACTGATCAAAGAAAATACCAATCTTTAGAACCAATAGTCCAACCAAGTCCTCACAATCATAAGCAACTAATTCTCCAAACACCTCACCATCATTCGAATCTTCGAAGCTTCTTTCGAACCAAAGATTGCACTCCATGCACACTGTCATGTTAACTCATGCCATCACTGATTGGATCAAAGCTGGTCATCTTCCTAGGAAATTCTCTAATCCTAGAAGTCCTCTTATATATTTACAAATTGTTGGGAATGAACCTTGCAAAGCTCTTTTGAATTCAGGTTCTGGTGTTAACTTAATTTCTCAAGAGATGTACAAAGCCTAGAACTTGCCTACACTAAAAAAGAGTAACATCCATTTAGAGTTGGCTAACCAGTCCATCACCGACCCATTAGGACTAGTGGAGGACATTGTCACCACTATTTGTGGGTGGTCGTATCTAGCCGATTTCCTAGTGATTCAAGTCAACAACTGTAAGGGGGACTTCCCAATCATAATGGGAAGAGCATGGCTACGCACGATTGATGCATGCTTAGGAATACATGATGTTTCCCTAGAAATATCAAAGGAAAATACATTTGGAAAGATTGAGAAGAAGAAAGCTCCATGCATCGCATACAGTGACACAGGGTGCAATTACATACAAAAGGCCTGGTTTGTACAACGCTTAACATTATCTGCATGCAACCAGTGTGCACAAATAACTAACATACAAAGATGCTTATATGCAGCAGCCACAAGACATGAAGACACCTAGTGGTTAACAGCTGACTGAGAGAGCAATTCAACTCTATGCATAGAACCAACTGAGAGCTTGACTTGTGCCTATATCGATAGCATAGATACATTAGAGCAAGTCCATCGTCAGCTTCCAAGTCCTGACATTGAAAATATCAACTAGGGGAAGTTGGAAATCCCTGATGAGTTTAAGCAAGAGCCCCTCAAATTAAAACCATTGCCCATTGGTATGGAATATACATTTCTCCATAATGACAAACCGGTAATCATAAATGCTAAGCTCACTCCTCAACAAAAAGAAAGATTGTTGAAGATGGTAAACAAATGGTCAAAAGCCTATGCTTGGTCATAACCCAAATTAATTGGAATAGATCCATGGATATGCCAACATAGAATTTACATTGACCCCTCCATGAAGCCTCAATGACAACTGCAAAGGTGACTGAACCCAAAGCTTAAGTAAGTGGTTAAAGAAGAAATCGAATAACTTCTAAAAGCTAGGTTCATCTACCCCATTGCTAATAGTGAATAGGTTAGTCCATTAGTCATTGTCCCTAAAAAGGAAGGTAAATAAAGGGTGTGTATAGACTTTAGGCTATTAAACATGGCAATGTTTAAAGACCATTTCCCATTGCCATTCATTGACCAAGTCTTAGATACCATTGTAGGGCATTGCTACTATAGTTTTCTAGATGGTTACAGTGGATACAATCAAATTCAAATAGCACCAAAAGACTAAGCCAAGACTACATTCACAAGTCCTTGAGGGACATTTTCATATAGATAGATGTCGTGTGGCTTGTGTAATGCCCCAGCAACATTTCAACATCTAGTTCTAAGTATATTTCAGCAGTAAATAGGGAATGGTATGGAGTTCTTTATGGATGATTTCTCTACCTATGGGGCGGACTTTGAACAAGCATTGGACCGATTAGAGCAAGTACTGAAACGATGTGTAGAAACCAACTTAAGGCTCAATTGGAAAAAAAGCCATTTAATGGTCCAAGAAGGCATTGTGTTAGGGCATAAGATTTCACAAATAGGGATAAAGGTAGATCCCGAAAAGATTAAATTCATCCAAGGAATCACTCGTCTACCCAAAACTGTCAAAGATATCTGATCATTCCTTGGACATACTGGCTATTATAGACGCTTCATCAAGAACTTTTTGAAGATTGCAAAACCATTGGTAGAATTAACGAATGATGTACCTTTTGAATGGACCAAGGAATGTGAGCTAGCTTTCCAAACCTTGAAACAGAAGCTCATAGAAACACCCATTCTACAAGCTCTTGACTAGTCCAAGTCATTCCATATAATGATTGATGCATCCAATTTTGCTTTAGGAGTTGTACTTACATAGTTAGATGACCAAAAACATCCCTATTACATTCACTATGCAAGTCGAAGTATTGCTAGTGCACAACTTAACTACACCACAACAGAAAAAGAATTAATAGCCATGGTGTTTGCATTAGAGAAATTTATGCAGTATGTATTGGGCTATAAGATATTTGTACACATAGATCATAGTGCAATATAGTTCCTAATAAATAAACCAATGGTGAGTCATCGCATTATACGATGGCTCGTGATCTTATAAGAGTTCGATCTTACAATGATTGATTATAAAGGCACCAAGAATGTTGTTGTTGATCATTTATCTTGGTTAGGGACAATAAAAAAGATGAATATCCAATTTCTGACCACGTCCCTGATGAACTCCTTTTTGCAGGTGTAATAAATAATCAATTAACCATAGAGACGAATTGGTATAGTAGCATTTTTACCTATCTTCTCACACAAGAAACACCATAAGGGTGAGACGTTAAAAAGAAACAATAGTTTCTTCACCGAGCCAAATATTTTATGGAAATCAATGGACAACTTTATAAAGTATGTTTTGATGGCTTGGTTTGATGGTGTGTTCCCGATGTAGATCAATTGCAAGTTCTCCAAGATGTTCATGAGGGCCCTTGTGGGGGTCATTATGCTAGGAGACGAACAACCATTAAAATCTTACTTGTTGGATATTATTGGCCTACATTGTTCTGGGATGCTCATCATTTTGTCCAATCTTGTGAACATTGCCAACGCGATGGGGGAATGACTGCTAGAATGAAGGGTCTACAACAATGGATTTAACCTTTAGAACTCTTCGACATATGGGGTATTGATTTTATGGGATCTATCACACCAATGTCTAATGGAAAAGCTTACATTGTTGTTGTTGTTGACTATTTTACAAAATGGGCAGAAGCAGCCATTGTTACTAACTGTACATCATCAATCGCTACATGATTTGTTCAACAACAAATCGTAAACAAGTTTGGCATGCATCATGCACTTATTTCGATAATGGTACACATTTTACAAGTGTGACCTTTCAAAAATTAATGCAACACTTAGGAGTTGAGCATAATCTGACTATACCTTATCATCCTCAAGCGAATGGTCAAGTCAAGGTCGCCAATAGGGATATCACAAAAATATTGACACGAACCATTAGCAAATATAGGCAAGACTAGAGCACCAAATTGAATAATTCTCTTTAGGCATATTTCTCAACATGGAAACTCCCTATAGGCTATTCTCCCTATGAGTTAGTGTACAGTAAACTTCCAACACTTCCTATCCAAATTAAGCTTCGTACACTATGTATAGCATGTGACCTTAACCTTGACCTCAGTCTAGCACAGAAAGAATGTTTAATGAACCTTAACTTACTAGATGAAAATCAATTAGCCACCCTGTCATCCAACGAATTGCACAAAGCCTTCAACAAGCAACGTCATGATCCAAGAATTAGGAAAGTTACATACCAACCAGGAGATAAGGTTCTCTATTGGAATCTTGCACATGTACCACAATGAAAAAAATTTCAAACCCTATGGGAAGGACCTTATATCATTCATAAAACTTTTCCTTCAAGGGCCATGATGATCTATAAACCTAAAAGCCCAGATAGGAAATTATTAGTCAACATCTAGCAAACTAAACCTTTTCATGAGCCTAAAATGGCTTGTACTAACACTACCTTTATTAATGGACAACTTTACTCATTATTCTGGATCTCCTCCTTCCAACTCAGTCATGGGGAAGATGGCCACTAATGCTAACCATTCTAAAGCCCTCAATTCCTTTGTCTTTTTTATTTTACACATTCTTCATCTTTACTTATTTTTGTTTTATACCATCGTTAACATTTTTATTATTTCTTTCTCTATTACATTTTGTTTGAATTACTCTCACTTGTTGTATAATAAGTGCTCATGATCGTGGATTGTACTATAATGATGTTACTTGCTAATGTTTGGGTTTTACCTTTGACTTTTAATGTTAATGCTAAGATATGGGTTCTTTTGATAAAACAAGCAATGAGTTCATGTCATCCATTCATCCATACAACTCTATGGTCTTCCTTGGTTTTGGAAATGTATTGTCCCTTTTTCTAAGCAAACTTATTAATGAATTGGTGGCTTGGTATTCTTCAAACCAAGAAAAGATTCAAATGGATTGAAAAGGGTGCGACTTCAAGGGAATTTGACACATTTGTGCTAGCTATTCTCTTGGGTACTTGGATGTTTTGCATAGNGGTCACTAGATATGGTTAGTTTTAATCTAGATTTGGAATGAATTCTATTAAGTCACCTTAACCACACAATACATAAGGGACTTTACACAACCTTGCTTTTGGGATCCCATTCCATTCTCTCTTTTCTTTTCTTTCCACATTTCTTTCCATATTTCACCTCATTGTTGATTTTATGATTAGTCTATATCTTGGTTGACGCATTGTTATTCTTTGGTAAACTCTTGTGGGTAAGTCCTTAACCATTGTTTCCATATGTCATTCCTAGAACGTATGGACTCTTTGGTTTGTGGATTTGTCAGGGCATAAGGGCATGGGCTTGCTTTGGGGAGGATCCATTGACATTCCTTTTTGGTGCAATTATTAAGCTCTTTCCCTTAAACATTTCTTGCAATCAACTATTTCTCATTTCACCCCATCAATGACATCTGTTTTTGTTTTTGTTTTATTGGCTTCACCATTGTTATTTCTCTCATCTTCCTTGTTCTTGCATTTTCCACCCCATTACTACCGGAGGTTTGCTCTTCATTGTGGGGGCCTATCGTAAGTTTAGGTTTGCTCTTCATTGTGGGGGCCTATCGTAAGTTTTTTCATTTCATTACTTATCTCACCCCTACACCTTGGGTAGTTATCAGTTACAAACCTCTTACCTAGTATCTGCCATACCCACAACCTAGCCAATGTGCTTCATATCGAGGCAAGGTATCAATTACATTATACCTTATCTATCCTTACTAATTTGTGACTGTGTTGTATGTGCAGATGGCGATCACATGAACAGTGGACTAGGATAGGAGGGAGCACTCAGGATGGACTAGAGTAAAAAGCATTTACATAAGGAACAAGCTTGATCATGTGGTTGTGGATGAACAATGATGTGCACATTTTTGACATCGGCAACACCGCACCTCGTTTTCTTTTCTCTCTCTTTCTTCAAGCTGTCAAATAAGGGTATGGATGTCATCTATGTATAGTGTTTACCACAATGGTTATGACTACCAATGTTGTAATATGTTTGTCGATCCGTTCATCGGGCACTTTGAGTTTATCATTGCATGTCACCATCAGTTGTCATTCAGTCAATAATCCCATACCTTTCCAATATTTTGTAAGGAACTTGAGGATAAGTTTTCATTCAATTGTGGGGGTATGATGAGTCACAATATTGGATCCCCAATATCAGACCCTCAATATCGGATACATGATATCAGAGATGCCAAAGTAATATCAGACATGTGATATCGGAACTTGTCTCGTCGCCTATAAATAAGAGACAAGGGCACTTGGTTTCAAAGTTAGTTTCTTAGTCCCTTAGCCAAACTCTTGCAGTTTTCGCTTTCTAGAGTTAGAATTATTTCTGAGTGTCCATAGTAGGATTCATAAAGTGAATGAATCTTTATTCGAGCATTGTGTACCTAAGCACACCTTGTGTCTAAAAAATAAAGACAAATTTGTGATAAACCTTGCAACATTTAAAATAGCTTAATTATTTTATTTAAATGTTATTTACTATTATTTGCTACTCTCATTAGTTAATTAATGTTATTTCTATTGAATTTTTAATTATCAACAAATTAGCATACTCAGTACGACCACTTCGAGCATACGTGGAACACTTAGTAACCCAGTAATGACTAGTGTTTGGTAATCCTAGTAGTGTTACACTAGTTTAGGATCTGTTTGGCAAGTGGGAATGGATGCTGGTGTTAGGACTAGTTAGAGAGTAGTTAACTAGTTGATGAGTGGCGAGGTACCCCTACACTCAACCATATGAATACGAGCGTAACACGCACGATCTAGTCGAACTCCGCAAACTAAGTGCCTACACGCCTCATGGAACACTTAAGGTTAATTATTCGTTGTCTTCCTAGACTTACTTGTATTTGTCACGGTGTATAGTTAAGTAAGTCTGAGGTATATGATTTTTATATATTTTTATGTTTTATCTCCTATGCTAGTGAGTTAAAGGGTTGAAGAGATTAACTAACTAACCCTAACTAGCTAACTAAGTTTGAATTAACCTAGCATCAGCACCCGTTCCCACTTACCATTCACACCCTGAACCAATGCAACTATGGTTACCAAACGCTAGTCGTTGCTGGGATCACCACGTGTAACGCACATGCTCGAAGTGGTCGTACTGAGGCACTTAACTAGGAGAGAAAGGTTGAGAAAGATTTAATTCCTAATAAAGCATGTTAATGATAAATAGTAAATAACAATAAATAAATCCTAATTAGCCTATTCCATGCACTGCAAGGTTTATCCAAGAAGCTCGTCTTTATTGCCATACACAAACTTGTATTCAGGTACAATGTTTGCTTGAATGAAGATCCGTTCACTTTAGGACTCCTACTGTGGGCACATGGAAAATATTCTATCTTTGGAGTGATCAATTTGCTAGAGTTTCCCTACTGTCTAGCCTAGGATGGAAAACAAGGGAGAGCCGCCTCTTATTTATAGATATGACGGCACACTGCGATATCGCGTATGCGATATCGTAGGGGAAGATGTGATAACGCATCCCATCATACCCCAGCAACGATGCCAATGATGAGTGGTGAGGTACCCCTACACTCAACCATATGAATACGAGCGTTCTCATGCGTGATCCGGTCGAACTCCACAGACGGCCTAGTTGTGGCACCTAGATAGTTATCCTTAGGTCACAGTTTGCTGTCTTTCCACCTGGACTAGTATTATATTTTTCACATATGGTTTAGTCCAAAGTGAGATGTGTGATGTGTTCCTAATCTAATGCTACTCCTGAAGGCAGTGGAAAATAATATTAACTAAGCTAAGCTAGGAGGAAAAGGTAAGAAAATCTAATCTAGCCTAAGTGCTATGAGCATCCGTTCCTTGATCATCTGTACACATCCTGGACTTCGTGCATGACTACCACTAGGATTACCAAGCGCAGATCCTAGTTACGCTACTGGGATACCAAGTAGTCACACTTAAATGCTCGTAATCAAGTCGTACTCATTCCGCGTTACTAGGAGATAAGGGTGAGAGGGACTAATTAGGAAAGCAGTAAATAACAATGAAATAAACAAATAAATAACAAAGTGAATGCTGCAATGATGAAGTAATCTCAATCTTTATTGCCAATCATGTGCATGTCCAAGTACGTCACACTCGAATAAAGGATGCCGTACAATTACATTCACCACACTGCGGGCAGACACAAGAAAATAATCTATCTCTGAAGGGATCAAACTTCTAGAGCTTCGCTACAATCTAACTCCTAATGATGAACAAGGGAGAGTCGCTTCTTATTTATAAACATTACGGTGGACTACGATATCGCGTATGCAATATCATAGGGGACNTACGGTGGACTACGATATCGCGTATGCAATATCATAGGGGACGACGCGATATCGCGAGGGATGCGATATCGTGGCCCATGCGATATCACGTTCCATCATACCCCCACGACTGAATAAAAACTCGTCCTCGAGTTACAGTGATTACATAGTGGATAGGTATGGGATTATTGATCGAAAAAGAAATAATACAATGTCGCAGTGTGGGAAGAAAACACAACACACAAAATATACTACAACTACAAAAATTTTGAACTCATGTAGTTCCTGGTGGTGGTGGCTCCTCCATGGGCGCTTTCCCTTTGTCATGTGCTCTAGGCTTTGAAGCTTGATGGCATTGAAGTATGGCATGGAGTTTCTCCTCTTGTAAGGCCATGAGTGCCTTGGCATGTGCATAAGTTTGTGCTTGTGCCATAGAGGTAGCCCAGTCAACCTTCTCTTTTTCTTCTGCCACCCTTTTATTCTCTGTCAATAGTTTATTAAGTTGCTCGGTTCTGAAAGTGTCCAATTGGTTCTGAGAAACCTTTGGCCCTGTATTCGGAAGGTTTAATATTTCCAAAATGGCTTGAACAAAGAAATCAATAGTCACACCACAAATGTTAACCATGGTGCCTTCTTCTTTATTGTGCCAAAATTGGTACATTTCCCATAAGTACCAGGCACCGCTTTCAGAGAGGGTATCTCCTGCTTCTGCCTACCTAGACCGTACGATAGGAGGATCTTCTTGATGAATGTTGAATGATTGTTCTTCCTATTCTACATGTTATCTAGTAGGATCTTGTCTTCCACCTCTTTGAGATCGTTCGATCGCACTTTGAGAAGGACCTTCCTGTTGTCCACATTTCGGGGCCATCTGCAATCACACGGGACCAATTGTTAGTAAGGTTGTTACCAAAGTTAGGTTATACCTTACTGCTTACCTTAATAGATTTACTTTATTTTCATGTGATGTTAATTATTGGAAGAACATGTCCCTAAAAGATTATAGTGTTGAGTCCTCTTTGCTTAGGTGGTTTCCAAATTTAATTTTCTAGTATAGCTAAGGGGATGAAATTATTTTTGACACATTCTATTCTTAATTCTACAACTAATTACCCTTAAATATGTCCTTCAAGCAGTGATGAATTTCAAAAAAATTATGCACTATTCGGCATGTGCCCCTCCCCCATGACTAAGCTGAACACTCCAGGTTCAAGTAGGTTCAAACGGAATGAATATCGGAGTATCAGCGAGCGAGTTATGGATATGAAAGCAAGGGACGTGCAATCACGAGTCGTAGAGAGGAATTGAAAAACTTCCACTGCGTGAACAATTGCAAATGATGTTGATTAGCACAGGGGGGTCACGTATATATATTTTCATTGAAGTTAGGGCACTTAGAGAATGTACCAAATTTTTAATATTTCTTTGAAATTAAACGAAGTAAACTAAGGACATCTAGATGATTGTTAAGGGGTTCTTACATAATTAGATGGTTTTAAAGGCACAAATAATGATCTGTGGGTTTTATCAATAGGACCTTGGGTGATAGAGAAAAAGGCTATGTGATGATTCATAGGGACGTTGAATCGGAGGGATAGTTATAAGGGAAAGAATATCATGAACAATACGCTGAGGGTAATAAATGGTGTGTGAGAGCTATGTCATAAGTGAAAATTACAAAAGATTACACAAGTGGGTCCTCCCCAAAGTAGGTTTCAACCTATAATGCCCTTGTGTAACCACACTTAAAAGTGTCTATGGGTACTAGAAGGGTTAAATGTAATCTGCACTAACTCCACAAAACACACACATGTAAATATCACCGAAATGAGATGAAAATTCTATGCTACATAGGACACAAGCTACAATTACCCGAATAGTGAGATGAGACGAACTATAGAAAGGGATCGTAGAGATTGGGACATGAGGTAATTGACCCAGGGCACAGTGAATCTTGCATGCAAAGCATGATTAACGTGTCATTAACTCATTGTTCCAAGATCAGGACCAAGTCCATTCCTCTAAACAGTGACATCGCATTGTCTCATCCCATGATGAGCAACTATGAGAGTACCACAACAACAAGGCGTACGATCACTTGGCGTTTTGTTCAAGGGAGGAGTGATTTTTGTTTTGTGGCACTTCCTTCTTTGCTTTTTTTTTTTCTGAATACTGAATCCAGAGAAGCCGCCAACCTTTAGGCATGGATGCATGTCTTTCCAGTGGAACCCCCTAGAATAGCGTTTGATTTTTGACGGCCCTTTTGATTACTCTTACTCCCATTTTTCATTAGATCTACAAGGATTTTAGTACAACCATGTTGCATGATAACTCCCATAGATGTCACCAAAGAGAATTCGCGAGTCCCCTTGATGCCACACCCTAATCATTCCCTCTTGGTCCATCCTTCTTCATTCTCGATACAATGAACACAAAATTAATTTTAAGTTTTTGAGAATTTCAAGGATATCTCTGTATCTTTTAACAAAACCTCTTATTTGTAGAATGGATGAGTGGGTGTAATGGGCTCACTATTCAAATAATTGATCACTCATGACTTAATAACATAGAACACACCTCAACCAACAATCCACATGAGTTTTTTATTCAGAGACGAGATTACTTACAAAAACGTAAAAGGACAAAATGTCAAAAAGATAAAAAGATAAAACAAAAAAGTTGAAGAATGAAAAACTGGAAAACAAAAACTTGAAAAATTAAAGAAAACTGAAAAATGTTTATTATTCCTACTTGTTATTAGAATGGTGAGTATTCCCCATAACTAAATAGTTGAGTATGGCAAGGATTAATAAATGGAAGATGAGGATCCTTGCATGTTCGAAGTATTGAGGCCCAGTCATACTTATCCCCTCAGGGTTCACACACTTGATGATAATGAGCATAGTGGGGCACTTTATGCGATGTAGTTCTCGGATAACGAGTTGACCCACTATGATTTTTGTGACCGTTAGATGGTATGCAAGGATTGGGTTGATGCCTCCCATGGTTTTGTTCATTGGGTCGTATGGTTGTTGGAGTGTTAGTTGGTTGCCTTGATGAAGTTACATGAGGCACTAGGTTTGACGGTAAGGGTGCACCGTAGTGTGGAACTTGTGCTGGATTGGAAGATGTAGTGGCCTCAAAATTATGTTGTCCCTTCTTACGGTCGTGTTTAAAGAAAGGACGCTCTTGATGTTGAGGAGGCTTCTCACTGCTGTTGGAAGTAGTAGCATAAGTGTTGTTCGTGGGTTGTTGTTGTGGTGCAGGCACCTTAGGAACAGTTGGTGGTGATGTAGAAGGAGGGAAAGGATGAGAATGTTGAAAGTTAGGAGGAGTATAAGGTGCACAAGGTGGTGGTTGTGTTGAAGGTATGGGTTGAGAGTATTGAGGAGAATGATATTGTGGTGAGATAAAGTATGTTGGACCTACTGGAGAAACAGGATGTTGAACAAGATGAGCATTTGGATTCGGATAATACGAAGGATGCCTCCAGTGTAGGGGTGGTTTCCCCCATGACTGGGATTGTTGCCACTATGATCGAACACAGTATCTCTGTATGAACTCTGGATGTAGCATATTTCCCCAATGCTCCTGTAAATGTAACAATATTGGGCATTAGCCCTTGGGGTGATCGTACAGGCATATGTTGCATTCATATGTATGATTAGCAATTGAGCACTTATTTCCTTCATTCTTTTTTTCCGAATGTCTAATGTTTCGTCCTACTTCTTGGGTTGTTAAAACTCTATCCCCAATGGTATTGACACATTCTCCACACTTTTGATATGTCCATTCCAACATCTTATTGATCTTTGCCTCAACTTCTTCTAATGATTGTTGTATTGGCAAAAATGATGTTTCCATCTTGAGATTGGTTGATTTCTCCTTCTTATGATCATGGACCTTTGTTAAGTTGAAGTTTTGGTCTTGTTGATGTTTTTCAACACTCTCCCATCTAGCCATATCTCCTTCTTCTTTTTCTACCTACTTAATAAGCTCTTGGATTTGATGGGTTCGTAGTTCATATAGTTGACCTTGGGCATACGTTCCTAAGGTCTCTCTTGTTTCATTACGAAGCCCATCAATAATGTGGTACATTAGCCTTTCCTCGGAAAACCCATGGCCTGGACAGTTGTTTAACAATGCATAATATCTTTCTAAGGCCATGTCCAAGGGTTCATGTTGTGCTTGTTTCCATCCTTGGATTTGTTTCCTCAAGGCTAACACTCTTGCGTAGGTTTGATATTTTTCGTTAAAAAGTTCTACCATTGTTGACCAACATCATATTGAATTTGGTTTTAATGATCTATACCATACTTTTGCTTGGTTAACAAGTGTCATAGGGAAGAGCTTAAGTTTTTACCACCCGTTATTAATGTTATTCCATGTGCAGGCATCGTAGAAGGATAGTAAATGTTGATGCAGATCTAAGTCATAGCCTCCTGAAAATTTAGGAAAGTTGTTTAAATTGAGCCTGGGTAGTCGGCTCTCTTTACGATGCCTACGTGAGATTCAAATAGCCTCTTATATTTGCGTTAAGCTTGTAGTAGCCAGTGGGGGTTCATCGTCATCTTGTAAGTTATGCTTTCGTGTGTTGGGATGACATTGCTTTAGTTGATGTTTATAAGAAACCCCCACTCCAGGTTGTATACTCCAATCTTCATTGTTATCTAGTTCGTTGGTTATCCAATAAGCTTCCTCACTAAGTGTAGCATTATCGTGATCTTGTAGGAGAGGCATTGCTGTAAAACTGTGTGTGAATTTATATGTGACTTTTATAATTACTTCTTTTCCTAAGGGATATATTGTTAAGTCCTATATAGTGACCTTGTATGATATAACTAATCTAGATAACTAGCACCGTCCCCGGAAACAGTGCCAATGATGAGTGGTGAGGTACCACTACACTCAACCATACGAATACGAGTGTAACACGTGCGATCTGGTCGAACTCTGCAGACTAAGTGCCTACACACCTCATGGAACACTTAAGGTTAATTATTCGTTGTCTTCCCAGACTTACTTGTATTTGTCACAGTGTATGGTTAAGTAAGTCTGAGGTATATGATTTTTATATCTTTTTATGTTTTATCTCCTATGCTAGTGAGTTGAAGGGTTGAAGAGATTAACTAACTAACCCTAACTAGCTAACTAAGTCTGAATTAACCTAGCGTCAACATCCATTCCCACTTACTATTCACACCCTGAACCAATGCAACCGTGGTTACCAAACGCTAGTCGTTGCTAGGATCACCACGCGTAACACACGTGCTCGAAGCGGTCGTACTGAGGCACTTAACTAGGAGAGAAGGGTTGAGAAAGATTTAATTCCTAATAAAGCATGTAAATGATAAACAGTAAATAACAATAAATAAATCCTAATTAGCCTATTCCATGCACNGATATCGCGTATGCGATATCACAGGGGAAGACACGATATCGCGAGGGATGCGATATCGCGATGGCCGCAATATCACGGCCTATGCGATATCGCGTCCCATCACTAGCTAAATCAAATTAGTTATTAAATAATTTCATTTCTCCACTTTATGCACCAAGAACATAAAACATAAAAAACATAAAAATCATATACCTCAAGATTACTTAACCATACAGTTGTTCCTTACAAGTAACCTTGGGAAGACAACGATTGCCTAACCTATCCTTGTTCTGTGTAAGTGCATAAGCACTTAATCCTTGGAGTTTGATTGGATCGCACGTAAACACTCGTATTCGTATGGTTGGGTGTAGGAGTACCTAGCTGCTCATCATTATCTATCGACTAATTATGATCTGGTCACATGTGAGTACTTGTGACTTGTATGGTTGAGTGTTAGAATTATATACCACTCATCATTGGTGTTGCTATTGAGAATGTGTTAATATTTGCTAGTTAGTTAACCTTACATAGTGTGTTGTATCAAGATTCACTAAGCCTATCTTTCATACTTAGAATAATTTTCTAGAATACACACACCTAAGCATCAACCAAATTAAAATGGCTTCCATATCCAAAATGAAATTTTCACCTACTATTGATCTTAATGAAAGTAATGACAAAGATTATAATGAAGAAGATTGGAGTGCATTGATGCAAAAAAGAATCTCATATGCTCAAACTAATCCTTATTATCCTAATTTCATATTTATTTTCTACCAGGATGAATAATTTAGATGAAGAGACATATAGGAAAACAATGTCTTACCACTAGAACACTTAGCACCATTTATGCTTCAAGTAGCCCTCCTAATATCAAATATGGACCATGTACAAGAAGGGTACCAAGTTACCAAAAACATGACCATGTCATATTAGCCAACAAAGGCTCAAGCCAATAGGGATGCTATCATGGTAGTAAGATATGAAAAAGAAAAAGAAAAGAAAGCACCATAGATAATCATTCTTAATGAGAAAGAAGATAAGTCATGTAAAGCAAAAAAGTCTCACCATACTTATAGATCCCATTTTCAAATTTGAGTAATATGCATTGAAGATCTTGTGAAAACAAAGTTACATTCAGCTCTTGCAAAAACTTTCGGAAGAGATGAGGTAGAATTCAAATTTAGGGGAAATATGAGTCCTAAAACCTTCGATAGATCTAGAAGAGATGAATCAAGGAGTCATAGAAGAAGAACTAGCTAGCATCATTCTCCAACTCTCTCATCTTCTTCGTCACACATCAATAGACTTTGACAGGAAAGAATAAAAAACAAGGGATCATAATAGGGAAAGAAGAAGGGATTATGAGAGACATGACAACCAAAAAAGAGGACATCCTGAGGAGATGAAAGATGATAAAGAAGATAGAGAAAAAGAAATCAAGCATGAGAGAAGAAAACATCATAAGCATCAAAGAAGTCATGACTACAACAGAGTATATGAATTTGATGACTATGAAGAGCCCCTATTGGCCACTTGAGGTATGATTAATATCAAGAAAGCAATGTACATATCTACCAAGTATTTAAGAAATAGTCACATCAAGCAAATTGACATGAATAACATTCCAAACTTTGAAGGAAGCTATAATGCATATTCACAACATCATCTACAAGTCTTCCATGATACCTTCACCCTACAAAAAATTGAAAATGATTAGTAGAAATTAAAGTTGTTTCCTAGAACACTCATTAAAGAAGCAGAGAACTGGAACAGATCTTTAGAGCTGGAATCAATCCAAAGATGGAGTACTTTGCTAGAATTCTTTAATGATAGATATCAAACTTGTTCTAGAGTGTTAAATTTAAGAAGACAAATCATAGGGTGGAAATATGAAATACATGAATCTCTTGAAGCACCAATGAGCAGATACTATTCATTGTTACATAGATGTCTAGGCCATGGACTTTCTCAAAGGGAATAACTATGGCACATCATTGATAAGTTGAGGAACAAAATAAGAGAGACCCTTGGAGTATATGCCCAAGGTAGACTATCAGGGATGACAACTCATTGAATTCAAAGGTTACTAGAACAAGTAACAAAAGAAGAAGGAGAGGTGTGCAAAATGGAATCAATTGAAGAATACAAGAGGGACCCAACTATTAAAAAAAGAGATGTAAGGATATGTGAAATACAAGAAGAAGAAACATTAGAAGATGTGCTCTAGCAAAAGACTTTGCCTCTTCAGAAATTAGTAAATGGTATTACAACAAAGGTAGAAAAAATATGGGACTCTATGAATGAAAAATTCACCACAATATTAAAGATAGTAGAAGAGAAAATCAAACAATCTTGTAATTGAAATGAGGATGGAAAGAAAAAAAGATAATAAATATGAGAATTATAAAAACAAAGGAAAAGTTGTTATAGTAGAGGAAGTTACAAACTCAAGTTTTGAAGATGACATTAGCTATAAAGTATGCTAGTATAAATATTCTAAGGGATAATATTCTGTTATGTCCCACTTACAAGAGTTTGGGGCATATATAATTAATCCTAAGTTTGTCAAAAAAATAAATGCAAAGATGACTACCTTACTCACAAGGTAACTATAGGCAACTCTATCAACAATAATATTATCCAAGGGGGGCATATCATTAACTACAGAAGTAATACCAATAACGGCAACAACCACAATCATTAAGGATGCTACCACTAAGGCAATGGTATCCATACCAACAACTAGATCCTTATAGATACTATGTATAATATTTTATATCCCCTAGAAGTACTTTTGTTAATGCTTATTCTCCCTACTATCTAGCAAGATACGACAAGCCTACAACCATAAACATAAAGCCACAACCTTACATGTCCCAACCAACAACAAGTCCATCGTATTAAGCTCCAAATTCTTTACCACCAGGACTATCATTGATAATTTAAGAGGAACTACCAACACAACCTCACTGGAAAAATACTATTAAGGGGGGGGGTGTCGGACCCCAAAAAGAGAATTTTATTAATAGAAAATAAAATTTAGTACATAAGCTACATCAAGAAATATAGATTGAGGAAAGGAGGAAGAGAAACCGTGTTGATTGAGACTATTATATAGGAAACATGTTAAACTTAGCATTCCACAGGGTGTGGAAATGCATTCTAGAGATCAACCATTCGCTGAAATGTGTGTATCTTTTCCAGGATGTGGATTGTCGAATGAGAACAAAGGTGGAAGAAAGAGGAAAAGGCCAAATGGTGTAGAAAACTGTGGCTTAATTAGGAGACTTTCTTCTGAAGTGAGGCTTGATGATGGTGATTATTTGGATCTCCGATATGACTCCATGGCTGCAATAAGAAAAAAAAACTGGTTAGCATTCATCTTGAATTATGGGGCTTGAGATATAATTTGGAAGTGAACATGCTGAAGAATTTGCATTTTTTCTGAAGTAGTTAGTTGTAAGGAGTTTGAAATATTTGTCTTTTGAAAAAGTGTGGTACATCTACGTTTCCAAATATTATATAAGATGATGGGCCTAAGGATCTTCCATAGGAAATGAGAGTTTTTGGACCTGATAGGTAAGAAACCAAACATTACGGCCTCTTCTGTAAGAGTGCATGAGGGAAAAACCTTAGAAGCCCATTCCCAAGCATGCTGAGCAAATGGGCAAAGCCAAAAAACATGGACAAAGGTTTCACAGTCATTACATAAAGGGCACTTAGGGGAGTGAATCCCAAGGTATGCTAAACGTTTCCCGATTGGGAGACCTTGATGAAGAAACCACCAAAGGAATTGTTGAATTTTGGGAAGAGTCAGGAGATGCCAAATTTGGTTGAAAAGAGAGATCCAAAAATCCTCTGATTCTTGTTTATTCCAAGATCGATTACAGTGTAGAATGACTTCGGAAGAATTGTGTAACAATTGGAAGGGAACATGTGGTTGATAAGGAAAAATTTTTGACCCATTAGACCAATAGAGGCCATGAAATAGACCTTGGGTAGCACCATTTAGGTGTAATGATTGATGAAGAAATGAATGTATCTGGTGGAAGCAAAGCTGCATTGCTTTCGAAGCTCCATATAGGTTTTCAAACGCTTCCCAAGAAATCCATTGATTAGCAAGACGAAGACAATTAAGGGAAATCACTCCCTTCCGGTACCAAATAATGGCTAATCTTGCATTAGTAATGGCAAGAGGGGCGGGGGTCAAGGGTAACCACCAAGGGCAAAGCATGGGAAGGAGAGTAGGGTTAAGATGGATATTAGACCAATTAATATGATGGTGGAGAACTTGCCAAGCCTTCCATATGCTTTTGAATACATGGGAACCAGGAATGGAGATAGAATGAGGAGAGAAAATCCAATTAATAGGATGGATGTTTTTCCAAAAAGGCTTATGTTTAGGAAAACTTTGATGAAGCCTTAGCTGGAGAAGATTTCCAATTATGTCAGAGGTGTCCAGATGTTGCA
The DNA here is from genome assembly GCA_015680685.1 of Gnetum montanum. NCBI lineage: Eukaryota > Viridiplantae > Streptophyta > Gnetopsida > Gnetales > Gnetaceae > Gnetum > Gnetum montanum. The sequence goes on along the minus strand of MNCI01034424.1, from coordinate 233,403 downwards.
CTAACCACTTAGCAACTAAGGTGAGTCCCTGTTTGTAGGAATTCAACAGACCTAATCCTCCTTTGTTTCTAGGAAGAGTGACAATGTTCCAAGCAACACGATGAAAACCTCGTTGGGAATCTTTAGATGACCACATGAAGTCTCGAAATAACCGCTCCAAGTTTTGATAGGCTGTGTGGGAAGGAGCCCAGCACGAGGAATAATACACATGGGTAGAAGCACAAATGGATTTACAAACAAGATATTTTCCTGCCAAGGTAAGGGGCTTAGTCTTCCACTTTTTAGTTTTCTTACGAATACGAGAGATAACTAGCTCCCACAATGTAGAAGTAGGACCACGAAATCGAAAAGGGATTCCCAAGAGCTTCATGATCTCATGGTCTTGGATTAATTTCCATGGATAGGTGGGGAGTTTACTATAATTGTTATGAAAACTATATACAGAAGATTTAGACCAATTAATGGTAGAACCAGAGAGAGAACAATATTGCTCTACTTGGGCTAAAAGTCGTTTAACATTATCGGTTGTATTTTGGATTAGAAAAAAAGAGTCATCAGCAAAATGCATATTAAGTAGTTGATGTTGAGGAGAGGAAAAGTGCATGCCATATAGCATACCTGAGTGAATATCGTGGTTAATTTGATGGCAAAGGAAATCCGCAGCAATTATAAAGAGATAAGGGGCAGGAGGACAACCTTGTCTTACTGATCTATGAATTACAAAGGGGGCGGTGATGCCAAAGGTGGTGGCTATTCTCGCATTAGCATTTGAGAAGAGACATTTCACCATATGAAGATACTTGGAGCCAAAACCGAGTTTTGACATAGTTTGAAGGATGAAGTCCCACTTAATGTTGTCATAGGCCTTAGCATAGTCCAATTTCATCAAAAGGATGTCTTGGCCATCATCCTCAGCCCACTGCAAACCTTCCCAAGCAGCCACAACATTATCTAAGATATAACGCCCTGGGACAAATCCGGTTTGTTGAGGGGATATAATTTTATGAAGGAATTTTTTCAAACGTAAGGCTACGCATTTGGCCCAAATTTTGTATACCACATTAAGAAGAGTAATGGGTCGTCAATTAGCTATACTAGTAAGGTCTCCTGATTTGGGAAGGAGGAAAATAATCCCAAGATTTAAATTTGGTCCAAGAGAACCAAGATGGATAGCGTCTTTAATTACTTTGAAAAGGTCATGGCCAACAAGATTCCAATGCCTCTGAAAAAACTCAACAGGGAAACCATCATATCCAGGAGCTTTCCCAGAGCTGAGTTTGAAACAAGCATGTTGAAGCTCTTCTTGAGTGATATTAGCATTGAGGATGTGAGACATGGATGAGTCAACTAACCTAGGATAGTTACGTGTAGTGGCCTCAAATGATGAGAGATTCATTGGGGAAGCTATAAACAAGGCTTCAAAGTGCTCCTTAAGGTAAGAGAGAATACTATCATGATAAGTGATAATAACACCATCCCTAGAGAGAGTATCTGGGGATGGAATGGAAGGAGAGCTGTTAAGATATTTAAAAAATTCCTTACATTGCTCATCTTGAATCTTCAACCAAGTCTACTTTTGATTAAGGCACTGTGGGCCTTGTGGACTTCCCAATATTGGAAAGTGGAGCGAACTTTAGCAAGTTCTTCATGAATGTGGGTATTAAAGGGTTCTATGGATAACCTTTCCGTAAGATTATTAATAGTTGAACAAATGTTGTTGTACTCTTGTCTAGAATGAGAGGCCACTTCCTTGCCGAACTTCCGAGCAAAGTTCCTCACCCTACTAGTGGTTCGCAGCCACCATTGGATCCAACCCACCTGACCTATGGGCCTAGGTTCAGCATTCCACAAATTAGAAAGAAGTTGTTGAGATGAAGCAGAAGAGAATAAATTAAAGTGTAGGCGAAAGAGGTGGAGTCTGGTCCTATGTGAAGTACCAGAGATTTGCATGGAAATGACGATGGGATAATGGTAAGATAACATAGCATGTTGGTGAACCGTAGTGGTGGAGATTGCCTACCAAAAGGATAGTGTGGAGAAGTAAAATCGATCTAGCCGACTATATATTTGAGCCTGACCCAGATGAAGGTTACTCCAAGTAAATCTATGGAGAGGTCTGCTTGAGTTATCCTTGACTCCATCAAGGAGAAAAAATTGTTTTTTAAAGTCAGACCAAGGTTGAAATTCATGAGGAGGAAGTCGAAAAGGGACTTCCCCAAGTTTATCATGAGGGAATTCAATCATATTAAAATCTCTGCCAAAAATCCAAGGAACGAAAGGAAGAGAATAGGTTAGTTCCTGCCATAAGTTAGCCCGTTCCATGGAATCATTTGGAGCATAAATAGAGCAAACCCCAAAGGGTCCATGGGAGGAGGAGAAGATAGCCCAAGAAACTCTTTGGCTTGAATCGGAACCAAAATGGATGAGTTTGTCTGTCCAATGGGCTGAAATGAGAATAGCTGCTCCACCTTTTCCATACATGTGGGAGGTAGCTATGACTAAGGAGTGGGGAAGAAACTTGTGAGCTGAAAACTTTAAGTCAAAAGCTGAAATTTTAATTTCCTGAAGAAGGATGAAATCAAAGGTGGTATTCAGACTAGAGAAAAAATTGCTAGCCCTTTTACCTCGAAGCCTATCTATAAGGCCTCGAACATTCCAAGATACTAAATTCATGAGGAGGTAGAGGATGCGGGTAGGGAAAGAACTTCAGAGGATTTGAGGGTTGATGTGTCCACTTCCATTGTGTTGGAGAGGACAACAGGGGGGTTGTTTGTAATAACTGGAACTATAGAAGAGGCTATATGGGAGGGAGATAATGGTGGGTCAGAAAAGGAGGATGGTTTAGCTCTTTTCCTGCCCCCATCATTCACTCCCTCAGTGGTTGAAATAGAGTCTTTGAAAGATTTTGACTAGGTGACTTTAGCTTGCAAAGTGATCTTTATAGAGGAGCTAGAATGAGGGACTTGTGAGGTAGAGGATTTAGGTTTGGAGAGAAAACTAGAGGTCTTGTGGGGAGTGGCTGCAAATTTAAATGCTTTCAGTAGGACTTGAGTTTCATCTATAGGGGAAGAACGATTTTCTGAAGGGTTGTTTGCATTTTTCTTCCTAGCGAAGGGTAGGCCGAGATGTGGTGATCAACTCGATGACAATAGCTACAGGAGTTTGGAAGGTAAAAATAATCAACTTTTTGTGTGAACAATTTTCCTCCAGCCACTAATGTGAGAGAGGTTTTCTTGTGAGAGATGTCTAGTTCTATACAGTAGCGACGAAACTGAATTCCATTAACCTCTACTCCGTGATCAGAGATAATGTGACCTAGGGTACTGATAATGTCTCTCTCAAAGGTGGAAAAAATAAGTGGAAGATTAGGTAACTCCACATAACAGGGGATAGTTTTATAGGCTGGGTCAGTGACATCGAAGTCAAATTTCCATGGACAGATGACCAGGGTGGCATTTCGTGCTGGGAAAAAATAGGCTGAAAGGGTTTTCTTGACATGAGAAGCATCAGAGAGTTCTATGAGCACAAAGTTTTGGGCATAATATCGGGCATAGGAAACGGTTATGCCATGATATTGTAGAATAGATTTGATGTAAAAATTGAGATTTACTGATCGAGGAATAAAATCCATAATTTGAATAAAAATGAACTGAGATGAAAATTCTTCTGCTACATTATCAAAAAGATCGTCTGGAATAAAAAAATCAATATTAGTGGAGTTGGGGGGACTTCCCTGCTAAGAAGAACCAGACGGGCCTTGAGAATCATCCATGACTGCACTGTAGCAAAGATCTTCTCTGCCAACAGCGTAGCCCTACGTAGCACTCCTGGATCGGAAGCACCGGTGAACTCGTTGACGTCAAACCACCACTAAACCAATTGATGCCGAAATGCCACAGAACCGCCCAATGATGTGAAAAAAATCGTAGAAGTCTGAACTTAGTGGTGGCGATCCCGAATCTGGAATCTGGAAATTCCAAAGCACGAAGCCAGTGGATCCCTGGAAACGTTTCCGAAGATCCCCTTCGAAAAACAACGCGCACGCGAACTAGAAAAATACTATTAGGGGTATTAGTATACATAAAGAGGATAATACTAACAATGCTAAATGTAAATATAGAAAATGTTATTTCTTTCAAATAAGTCCAAAAGAGATGGGTAGAGTAAGGACTTCATCCAACTCTATTCCTCCTATGAAAGATCCACCTACACTCCTCATGCTTCAATAACAACTAAATCAAAAGCTTATAATTGTCATGTTCACTAATACAATATCAAATTAAATAACAAGCAAGAGCTCTTCTTAAGAAAAGAATAGATCTTGAAAACCCTCTAATCTTTTTTAAAAATTGATGAAAATTCACCATGCAAAGCTCCACTAGACTTAGGTTTTAGAATTAATTTGATATCTCAAGAAACATATAAGGCATGGAACCTATTAGTATTAAAGAAGTGTAACATAAGACTCGACCTTGTAGACCAATCAGTCATCCTTTCTTTGGGACATGTAAAAGATGTGTTGACTACTATTAATGGGTGATCTTATCCAACAAATTTTTTGATGATCAATATGAAGAATGATAACATGGACTTTTATATCATTATGAGGAGAGCATTTATTAGCACAATTGATGCTAAGTTAGGAATGATAGATTTGTATTTGGAAATTTCCAAGAAAGATAAGCATGTAGAAATACAAACAAAAAGAATACCATGCACTGCTTACGATGATCCTTATATCAGCCCATAAAAAATTTGAAAAACAAGTGTGTATACAAAAAAAAAGAAAAAAGAAAAAAAAACAATAATCACTAAACCAAAATACACCTAGTGGTTAAGAAATGAGAACATAAAACTATCTGAGAAACATCCAACTGACTTATTAACTCCTATGTCATGAAAATGATCCAAATTGAGAACTTATAGAAGGATATCTTAAACCATAACCATACACCAACAACAAATAGTGAATATGGAGACTTAAAACCTAAAATTAAGAATAAACAAGAAAACATATTTGGCCCTTTTAAAATGAAAAGCCCATCTTGCCTAATAGTATGTTTATCTCCAAATGATCAAAACTTGATTATCATCAATGGCACATGGGATAATAAACAAAAAAATTACTAAGGATGATAAGCAAGAAACCTAGAGTGTATGATCTTGGGGATGCATGGTCCATTTTCTGAACACTTACCAATGAGTTCAATCATGGGGAAGGTATCCTATCTTGAATCAAGAATTGATAAGTGCATTTTAATCCATTTTGTTTTAATTTTTGGTATTCTCTTCATTCTTTAATATCTTTTCTATTTTACATTTTTATCTTTCAAGTTCTTTATACATTTTTCTATTCTTGTATATCTTTGATTCTTTTTACAGTTTTACTATTTTTGATGTACATATTTTTTTTTTTGATTTTGCTAATAAAGTGTTAAGAAATAAGTAAGATGTAGTTGAAACAATAAGAATTTCATTCTATGTTATCAAATCATTAAAGGACTAATTATATGCATAGTGAGACCACATCATCCATCCACTCATTTCCAATAATAAGAGGTTCTTACCATGGACATAATGATATTCTCATCATAATAAAACTAAAATATACTTATAATCATTATGCTTAGATGGTAAGGTCAAAAGTAAAAAACTAAGTGAGAATGAAAAGAGTGACATTAAGGGGATTTGTGGATTCTCTAATGCTACTACTATGAGTCTTATTACGTTGTTCAATTGTATTATTTACTTGAGTTCTAACGAAAAAAATGAAAGCATGTTTTAAAATAAGGGCTACCTTACCATGTCACTGGAAAGATATGTTACCCATACTAGAAGGTAGTTCTCTAGTAAGGTTGACATAGTAATAATATAATAAATACATATAATAAAAAAATTTCTAGGCTTTTCATTGGAAAGATATGTTTCCCATGCTTAAAGGTAGGTAGCTTCTTAGAAATTTCATGGCTTTTTAGGCTCACATTGGTTACGAGGCTAGAAATACATATTACCCATGCCTGAAGGAACTTCTTTGTCTAATGGCCAAGTCTCATTCAAAATAAACTATGTAGTTAATAAATTGCTTCATTGTTCTTCATTCTTAAGTAATGATATTTTTTGCAATTTTGATAGTCTTATGGTTGTCAATTTTGGAATGATACAATGTAATATTGCTAGTAAGTGGTACAAATTTGGTTTGGATTTTAAACATACATGCTAATGATTATTTTAACCATGCATTACACATAGAATTCATTATTCTTATTGTAAGACACCTCACATCCCATTTTCTGCAATCTCTACTACTACCATTCCACCCCATTGTTATATATAATTGTAATTTGATGATTCCGTATGACATAGTGTTATTTTCTTATTGGGATAATACTAACATGTATGTTTTGGAAGATAGATATGATTTACATTTAAACTCCTTGAGTGCCCATGGATACTTGTAGATGTGGTTATACAAGGACATTAAGGGCAAGAGCCTGCTTTGAGGAGGATCCACTTATATAACTCTTGTGTTTCATACTTGATCACCAATTCCACATCATTTTATACCTCTTGGAAACTTTAGTAAACACAATTATTTTCATACAATTTCATACTCATTCATAAATTTAACTTTGATCAAATCATCTTCTAAAACTTAGTTGACTTACCTTGGTTAAACTCCTTCTTTGACACACTATTGACATTAAATTCTCACATTCTAAGCATAATATATAATCAAGAACCCTTTGGGTTGTCTTCACACCTTTCAGACTACTCATTCCATCAATGTTTTTAATCAAAATTCACAAAATTTTAAAAATTTCAAAGATGATATTATAGATGCAATATAGCAAGGTTTGCAATATTGCATCAATGATGTTACATCTATGATGTTGCTTTGATAAAAATATATATATATGCATTGATCATTAGAAAATTTCTCTAATGCCTAGAAGAGCAATTAAGAGTAAGAAACATAAGAAATAATCACATTTTAATCTAACATAAGCTAACAAACTTAATGTTTCTTTCCAATTAACCATTCGAATACATTTTAAACAATAAATCAAAGATAGTGATAGATCATCAAGCTATAATTTTTTAATTAATTGATAAATTATTTAATTAAAGGTTTTTTTCTAAACAAAGGTTTTTTCTAAATAAGGGCTTTTCTGAATTGATGAATTTTCCAAACTCTACAATCCAAATTAAAAATAATATTTATTATATCTAATACTTTTGATCAAAACCCAAAAACTAATGAAGGGTTAGCAATAGTTGGTAATTTTTCTAGAATTTTTGGGTAATCTTAAACTTTTTATGATTGTAGATGTTGCTGAAAAGAATACCCAAAGTTGGAGAACCATCATAACCAAGAGAAAAGAGGAAGAGAGGAAGAGAAAGAGGATGAGACGTAGAAAAAACTCCTCTTGTGAAGTTAAGAGGAATAGCTATATCTGATCTATCAACCCATACCTGTAATAGTGCAATTTGCACAAGTAGAAGTTGATGCACCACTAGCTTCAAAATAAGAACAACATCTCACACTTTCTAATGAGTATTTGTAGGCCATCCAAGAAAAGTCTATCATTTCTACTATAATAGTGAAACTTAATTTTGGGTCATTCATGAAATTTGCACCTGCAAAGATCCATGAACAACTCCAAGCCTCACCACTCTAGCCAAATATTTCAAGCAATGGTGAATGATATTTAGGGAAATTTTATTAATTTTGACAAAACAAACAAGATGATGCAACAATGAAAATTGAGGAAGTGATAGTGTCATATACAATTGAATCAATTCTAAGGGTACTAAACATACCAAATGCCAAGGCCAACATTGCTCAAATATCCATACAATCTAACATAGATGTAATAAAATTATGATTGTAGAGGGCATATGGAACTATAGAGAAAGAGTATAATAAATTATCCATTGTAGAGAAGATCTACATCAATATTGGAACATACCATATCTTCCTAACCAAAAGACTTACTAGAATGTCTACCTATGCTGCTAGAAGAAGTACTATCTTAATGGGGAAATTCCAAGCTAACATAGCCCATTTGTTATTTTTGGAAATACAAAGAAGGATTAAAGAGGAAAAGATAGGAAAATCCCCTCTTCCATTCCCTTGTCTTATTAGGAAGTTGTCCATATAAGGTAGAATTTTGGGCTATACCAATGATGTTTTGCAAAAAGCCTAAAATATTTTATATGCAAAAATTTCCAAGCTAGTGCCACTTAAGAAAGATCAAGTAGAGAATCTAGCAAGCACTAAGATTACAGTAGGATCAACATCAATGAAAAATATTCTAGCCACACGCATAGAACAATCATGACCTAGTGGATTAACCTTAGTTGCAAAGTGAGCAAGACAAAGTGCTCCACCATCATAACTAGACTATAGACCTTCCATGAGTTCCTTGCAATAGATAGAAAAAATATTTAGTGGGGTAGTAGGAAAATCTCAAGTATGTATAGAGTAAGGGATAATATCAGAAAACCCATAGTATCCATAGGATTCACTAGTAGTCAAATATCTTTGCAGGAAAGAGAAGATGATGATTGGACATAAAAAATTTCAAGGAATGTTGCATCATTCCAAGTGATATTAGAAACTAGATAAGGACCCACTATAGTGGTGATGCAACACAAAGATGCAGTAGGAGCATTAGATGTAATAATTGATCATATTAATGAATCATTTAATATTCCCATTGTGTCACTAGTAGATATTTCTAGAGCTAAAGATGTAAACATGTTGGCTAGAACATCAAGAAAAAAAATAATGTCCTCTATTGAACATGAAGATGTCTAAAAAAGACTACTACATATAGGAAAAGTCATGAAAAATATTTTTGATATCCCTTGTGATATCACTACAGTGCAGTTAGAATTAATATCTACCAAAGGTAAGCTAGTCATGGCAAAAAATAGGATGCAACATGAAGAAAGTGAAGTGTAAAGACCACAAGAAGAACTAGCTACATTGAGAGTTAACAAACAAGATCCTACATGATACATTGCACTAGACCAATTAGCACAATTCAAAGATGAGCTAGTAAATCAATTGATGATTAAGCAAAAATAGATGAAGATGGAGAAAGAAAAGGTACTATGGGATGCCTCAGTGGAAAATGCTCAGACATATGTCCATGCTAATGCTATTCTTATATTGGAAGAAGAGAATAAAATAATTACTATTATAAAATTTGAGATCATCTACATTGAAAAACAAAAGAACATACTTGAAGGAAGTATCCATTAATTGAGAGAGTAGTTTGCTACTATTAACTTTTACATAAGATAATTAACCTTCTGAAAATAGAATCCTATCAATGAAAGAAGTATGCATTATTAGATAGAACTCAACAATTGAAATCAGCATGCAGTAGAATGAGGCTAAGAAATATAAAAAGCTCAAAGAACATTTCAAAGATCAAGTGGGCATGTACAAGCAAAGTAATGAGAAAGAGATTTAGATGGATAAAGCCAAAATCAACTCCACAATGTAGCAAATCCCTAATTAATAACCCATCCTAGATAGTATCACCCTTGTTCACCAAGCTAAGCTAAACAACAAAGAACTACATATAAAAGACTTGATGAAATGCATGAAGTTAACAAATCTATGCTATACTAACTTAGCCATGTTGATAGCAGATAGCTCAAGGATAGAATTAGAGTGCCAAGTGGCTATAGTATATTCCATGTATAAAAAAAGTTTTCAAATAGAAAAGATGCATAGTAGAAGCTTCACATTACAAACTATGAGATCCAAGTAGTCAAATCTAGCTATCAAGGCCAAAAGGGTGTTGCAGTAAATCTAGCCAAGAGAATGATTGATTATTAAGAACTACAAAAGTTGGCCAAAGCATTTAAGGTGGAAAGAACATAATTCACAGCATGATATGTAAACACCAACAAAATTTTCCCATAATTGCCATGTTCCTGTGATATGTCAACACTAGCAAACATTGCTGAATTAACATGGATGGTGCATGATTCCATATCCAAAGAGGAAAATCTATGAGCATTGTTGAATAAGCACTAGTTTCAAGAGCTAGATGAAAAAGAGAAAAGGCTAATGGAACATCCACTGCCACCAAGAACATGAAGAAGCTACAACAAGTTTTTTTTTGTTTTGTTTTCTATCATGTAACAATCATGCACTACATGATAATTTTGTAACACCTATTGAGCAAAGGTGTGGCATTCATAGTAGAGTTAGTCATGTATATATGTATCATAATGTTGAGTCCATGTGACCCTACAAGTTTGTAATGAACTCTATCCTTCTTTTGTTTGATCTCGAGGACCAGTTTTTAGTTAGTCATGGGGGAATGATGAAACACCTTTAAGTCAAGAACTACAATATCATAGTGGGCAATGGATTTTTCCTTAAATTTTGATGCATCTTTCTCTAGGTTTTATGCATTGATTCAAACCTTAGTTGTGCTTTTTGTGTGGGGTTTTTAGATAGGGATTCTTTGATATTTCTTTTGGTAAGAATTTTTACAATTAATACTTATGCATATGCCCTTGGTTTTATTCATATGCAAGGATTGGATATCTTTTAGTGGGATTTTGTAAGTCTTGAATAATAACAAGCATTTGTTTGGGGTTTTGATAGCTTTTGAAGTTATTTTTGATGAATTTTATGTATTTTGAATTTCTAGGGTCTTCAAAGAAGGTCTATGATTTGTACTAAATATTGTGGATTTTTGAATCTTGTATTTTGTTATTTTGAAGTCTTAGAATTAGTGTTTTGAGTCTTGATTTTGTAACCTGGATTTAAAGGTTGATTTTGAAAAATGAAGAATTTTATGTTGGAGTGGTATGTTTAACTAAATTTGTTAGGTTGACTAGATTGCATAGCATGCCAATGTTAGAATTTAGAACTAACTCATTTTAATTGATTAGATTTTCAGGTTAACTAAACTAAGAAGCTGAGAATTTAGCTCAATCTTAGTATAGGTAACTAGATCATGTAGTTAACTAGATAATGCTTCAGATCATCTTGGAGGGGTCACTCAAATTTTGGGGTTGATTGGATGAAGTTAGGATGGAAAGAGAAGAATGTTGATTACAACTTAGAATTCTTGTTGAGCTAGGAATGGCTAGACTAGATACTTGTAAAATCAATTTGAAACTTCACAATGCTTTGGTATAGCTATACAAAATCAAGTTTTAGATATGATGCCTTGTGAATTTTGGATAAAGTTAGTTAGTCTTTACCCCTAGTGCTATGCTAAATATTATGCTTAATGCCTTGTGATGATGCTTTTGAATAAGGACAGGGCTTGATCCTTTTCCTATTCTGGAGGGAAGGTTTTCAAGATTAGTTGTAAGGATAACAACCAGAAAAGGTTTTCTCAAAACCATTGTGCCTTTTCTTTAGACTCTTTCATTGATGATTTGATATACTTTGAATTTTTTAAATATTATTATTGAATTTTTTGAGGGATCTATTGTTCGTATTCTTGATGATTTTTACAATGTGATGTGATGTAATGATGATGAGAAATGTAATTGCCTAGACATGTGAAGGAGGTGTTAATAACATGATGTGACCTACATGGATGAGGGTATAAATTTGATAGTTCTAATAGCTTGATGATACAATGTAGCCTAGGTTATTGAGGTAATGGTCTCAATATTTCTAATTTCATATCATGTAGTGAATGTAATTGTCTAGATTAGTGAGGGAGGTATGATGACTCCCAGTTGTCCTAATAATATGGTTTGATGATCATAGATATGGATTGTAAAATTGTATTTGTGCTAAGTGTGTATTTTGGATTTGGTGATGGTGAGACATGATTATGTCATAGTATGGTTGAGTTGATGGTCTATGGTATATGTTATGTGATGGTTGTATTATTTGGATATGACTGCTAATGTGTTATGTAGGATTAAATAAAGTTTTATTTGGAGGGGTTTTAGACCCAAAAAAATATTTTTAAAAAATCAAATTTAGAGTACAACGTAAAGAAGCAAAGAAGAAACTCCAAAACAATGAAAAGGAAAGGCCCAATAGTTTTGAAAATACCTTTTCAGATTTTCATTCTTAGAACTAATCCTTAAAAACCTCCCCTTTGGGGTAAGAAAATGATTAAACATTGCCCTCGTTTAGAAGTGCCTAAATGGGTTTTCACTTCCTACTAAAGACTTCTTGTTAATAAAAATGAAAACTATAGAGAGAAAATTTAGGACTTCAGTTGAAGCATCAACTACTAAATGATGTCACCTTAAACTGATAAAGGAAGAAAATAAGCTAGAGAATCTCTATGAAAAAACACATTATATCTAATCTTCCATATAGCATAAAGAATAAGAAAACAAAAGTAACGCCAACTATGAAGTAGAAATCCTTGAAGTTGAGGAGTGTCGCCAAATAAAAATTTATTTAATCTTAGTTGAAAATCATATAAATACTTGCTACACCAAGTCCATGAGCTATGAGCAAGGGGATAAGTAAAAAAACAATGGATGAATGTATCTTCCATGTTGCAAATAGGATATATTAGGTTATGAATACCCAAATAAAAGTGCCAAATACTAATAGGAAAATCTTGATGAATTAAGTACCACAGAAAATATTGAGTGTCACCAAATAAAACTTTATTTAATCTTGGTTGAAAATCATATAAATACTTGCTACACCAAGTCCATGAGCTATGAGCAAGGGGATAAGTAAAAAAACAATGAATGAATGTATCTTCCATGTTGCAGATAGGATATATTAGGTTATGAATACCCAAATAAAAGTGTCGAATACTAATAGGAAAATCTTGATGAATTAAGTACCATAGAAAATGTTTAATTTTTGAAGAAGTAGTGGCATTTCATATCTTTTGAATTCACTACTTCCACTACTACACATTGTGATTAACCTTTCAAAGATAATTGAATCTTGACCAAATATTAGTATTAAAATTAATAAGAGTATACATAATCTTGGGCTAATATGGAAAAGTATGATGGTCATTAATTCAAGAAAAATCAAGAAAACCTTTGTAAGAATTTTAAATAGCTACACTTATGTTCAAACTATCCAATAGATCAAAAAAATGTATACTTTTTAGAAATATTAATGTCATAGACAGTTTGACACTAAGACTAAGTAATCCAGTGATTATGCATGCGAAGAGATGAAAGGAGGAAATGTCAAGTTTGCACCATGTACTACAAACGCATGGATGCTTAATAGCCCATGGTTCATTATTAATTAGAAGCCACCAAAGAGAAAACTGATCAAGCATAGAGGTAGAAATAATAATATTATTAAAGTTCCAAAAGTCACTAATAAAACTCCAAGCCTTCTAAATATGCTTTATGATAATAGAACCTAATTTAGTAATGTCTTTTGGAAAAAGGATCTAATTTTAAAAATGAGTATCTCTCCAATAACCACTACCTTTAAGTTTACCCGTTTGAATGCACTTTTAAAAAAGAAGCTTCCAAGGCTCTCTACCTAATGAACCACGATATCGTGTCCGTGATATCGCGTCCGTGATCTTGGATTGACCATGTGATGTCGAATACCCAATATCGCAGCCTGCCTCCTTGCCTCTAAATAAGAGGCGACGCCCTTGGTTTCCACATTAGAAGTTAGTCCCTTAGTCAAACTCTTGCCATTTTTTCCCTCTAGAGTTAGAATTATTTCTGTGTGCCCATAGTAGGAGTCATAGAGTGAACGGATCTTTATTCGAGCATTATGTACCTAAGCACACTTTGTGTACGGTAATAAAGATGAACTGTATGATAAACCTTGCAGCATACAAAATATATTAATTAGTGTTAATTATTATTTAATGATTTCCTAGTTAATTAATCATTTCTCTCACTTTACAACTCTCTTAGTTAAATACACTCAGTACGACCGCTTTGAGCATGCATGTAGTGCTTAGTAACCCAATAACAATTAGCGTTTGGTAATCCCAGCAGCGTTGCACTGGTTCAAGATGTGTACAGTGAGTGGGAATAGATATTGATGTTAGGAGTAATTAGAACTTAGCTAATGAATAGTTAAATTAGATTAGTTACTTATCTCTCTCCCCTCCTTACTAGAACAGGATATAAAACACATAAAAGCCATAAAAATCATATGCCTCAAGCTTACTTAACCATACAACCATGACATACAAGTAAGTTTGGGAAGACAATTATTAATCAACCCGTTATTGTTCCACAAAGGTGCATAGGCACTTAGTCCTTGGAATTTGACTGGATTGTGCATGAAATGCTCATATTCATATGGTTGAGCATAGGGGTACCTCGCTGCTCATCATTGGCGCCGTTGCTAGGGAATTCGTTGTTTGTGCGCTAAGTAGAACTTAGGAAATCATTTACATCATTGGAATGAAACCTTAGGGTTGATTAAGAAAAATATAATAGTACATTGCACACTGAACAAGACACGATGTCTTCTTTTTCACACAAAAGCACTTCACCACCTAGGACTAACACAAGAAGCAATCGACAGCAAGATACACATGATGTTGATCCGTCAATTCCTCAACAGTTTTGTGTGGTATATGTTCATCCCGATGAATATGTACCTGACTTCACCTTTATTCTCCACCAAGAAGAACAGCTGCGTTGGCATGACTTGGAAGGTAACATAGTGTTATCTCCTAACCATTTAGTCCAAAGTATGCTTCTTCATGCTCTCACACGAATAGGCATGCAACACTTACATGTAGAGAACATTGCACAGGACTATGATTTGAGACTACCGTCCCATAGAAGCACAATGTCAAATGGACTTGCAATAGGAGAGACACCATAAGTCGTTGAAGGGAAAATGGTCCAAGGATGCCCCCCATGTTTTAAGCAAAATTGAGGGTGATGAACCTACCTCAAGTACTCACCCACATAACGATGTTCCTCCCCTTGACTTTGGCCAAGGGGTTATGTATCATAACCTTCATTCTACTATTCACAACCCAGGTGCTGATACCAATGGACACAAAGTGTCCAAAAAAGTAATAAAGACATATGACAAAGGTGGGCATTCTGATCGCAATCACAATTGAGGTAGAGACCACCGAAGGGAATGTAATAGACACTATCATGGGGGTGGTTCTCCTTCTTCTTCACCTTTATTGTCTCCTTCACCCTTTCCTTCCGTGTCCAGACGTAGCCATAGAGAAACAGATCGTGAGGATAAGGGTAAACAAAGTGGAAGTCATAGACGAGACAACCAAGATAGAGGATGAGGACACTCTAGGGAATCATGCCATAGAAGAAGGGAGAGTAGGGAACCACATAGGCACCATAGACGCTATGAACAAGATGATCATGATGAACCATTACTCACTATGTGAAGCATGCTTGATATAACTAAGGCTGTGAGAGTTCCAACAAGGCACCAAAAAGATAGTAGGATTAAGAGGTTAGACATGAATAACATCCCACGATTTGAAGGGGGATATAACACTGATCCTCAAAATCACTTACAAGAATTTCACGATGTATGTGCCTTGCAAAACATAGAAAATGAGAGGCAAAAAATTAAGTTGTTCCCACATACACTAATAAAAGAAGCTAAAAGCTGGTACCGATCCATAGAACCAGAATCCATTCATAGGTGGAGTACTATGTTAGAATTGTTCAAAGATAAGTACCAAATGTAATCCTGTGTGTCTAACCTGTGAAAGTAAATCCAAGGATGGAAACAAGGAATTCATGAACCCTTGGATGCTACCATGGGCCACTATTATACACTACTACATCATTGTCCTANATTCATGAACCCTTGGATGCTACCATGGGCCACTATTATACACTACTACATCATTGTCCTGGCCTTGGTTATTCACAGTGGGATCAACTACGCCATCTCGTAGATGGGCTTAGGCATGAAACGAGAAGAACCCTTGGGACTTATGCCCAAGGGAGGTTATCTAAGCTTAGGTCCCATTAAATTCATAAGCTACTGGAGTAAGTTGCTAAGGAGGAAGGTGAGCTACGAAAGAGAGAGAGTGCAAAAGAATATAACTAAAATCCTTCCCTCCAGAAGAAGGGAGTAAGAGGATGAGCAAGAGTCACCACTCGAAGAGATGGTGAATAGGAAAACCTTGCTGATCCAAAAGTTAGCATCAAAAGTATCAGCAAAGGTAGACCAAATGTGGGAGTCCCTAGATAGTAGGTTTTAAACTGTGCTCAAAGTAGTAGAGGAGTCTAGGGAGTGAGGTAGTAATCATGACAAAAGGAAAAAGAGAAAAGTAGAAAATGCATCTAACAAGGGTAAGGGTAAAGTTGCTATTATTGAAGAGGTTGTGGACTCAGATATAGGCAATGATAGTGGATGTGAGATCTATCAATATGAACATCCTAAGGGATGTTACCCTATGATCTCACATTTGCAAGAGTCTAGGGTGTATGCACTTAATCCACGTTTAAACAAACAGCAAACATCCTGACGGTTACCTTATATCCAAGGTAATCCAAGGTAGTTCCACTAACCTTTAATGTATTATCCAAGTGGAACTCCACCATAACCAATTGAGCAACATCAATAGTGACAGCACCCACAATCATGTGGAATGCCACCACTAAGGCAACAATATCCTTACCAACAACCTGATCCATATGGATATTACGTACAACATCCAATCTCTCCATGTGACTATGTTGGTCATGTTACTTCTCAACATTACTACCAAACCTGTGAGTACTATAGGACTCCCTATCCTAGGGGAGACATTCCACAAGTGTACCATCCTTCTAATCTAGCAACATCTCTCCCACCAATAGCTCCATTTCCACCTACTCTAGCAATGCAAGTGAACTCCCTGCTTAGCCACAGCAATGCAATGTCACAAGGGCTATTAATCCTCAACCTACTATTGGTTCTAACAACTGTATGAAGAAAATATCTTTCTTCAGAACCAATAGTCCAACCAAGCCTTTGCAACCCCAAGTGGCTGAGTCTTTGGACGTCTTCGTATCAACTAAAGCTTCAGAGCCCCCTTTGAACTTAACACCGCATTCAACACATACGATCATGTTAACACATGTCATTATTGATTGGATCAAAGCTGGCCACGTTCCTAGGAAATTCTCTAATCCTGGGAGTCCCCTAATATATCTACAAATCACTGGGAATGAGCCATGCAAAGCTCTTTTGGATTCAGGTTCCAGTGTCAACCTAATATTGCAAGAAATGTATAAGGCTTGGAACCTACCCCCATTAAAAAAGAGCAATGTCTATTTAGAGTTAGCCAACTAGTTCATCACTGTTCCCTTGGGATTAGTGGAGGACATTGTTACCATTGTTTGTGGGTGGTTGTATCTAGTTGACTTCCTGGTGATTCAAGTGAATAACAGTAAAGGGGACTTCCTGATCATAATGGGAAGGGCATGGCTAAGCACTATCAATGCGTGCCTAGGTATCCATGATCTTTTTCTTGAAATATCTAACGAAAATACTCTCAGAAAGATTGAGAAGAAGAAGGTTCCATGCATCGCATACAGTGACACAGAGTGCAATTGTATGTAGACAATGTTAAACTTTGACTCATGGAAACATTCAAGGATCACTTTCCATTGCCATTTGTTGACCAAGTCTTAGATACAATCATAGGGCATCGCTATTATAGTTTTTTGGATGGGTATAGTGAATACAACCAAATACAAATAGCCCTAAAAGACCAAGCCAAAACTACTTTCACCAGTCCTTGGGAAATGTTTGTATACAAACAAATGTTGTTTGGCTTGTGCAATGCCCCTGCCACATTTCAACGCTTAGTTCTAAGCATATTCCTGCAACAGATAGGAAATGGTGTAAAAATCTTTATGGATGACTTCTCCACTTATGGAGCAAGTTTTGATCAAGCCTTGGACCGATTACAACAAGTGTTGAAAAAATGTGTAGAAACTAATTTGAGGCTCAACTGGCAAAAAAGCCATTTGATGGTCCAAGAAGGTGTAGTACTTGAGCATAAAATTTCACATGCAAGGATAGAGGTAGACCAACCCTAAGAAAATCAAAGTCATCCAAGGAATCACCCATCAATCAGAAACTGTCAAAGACATTCGATCATTCCTTGGACACACTAGCTACTATAGGAGATTCATAGAGAACTTTTCAAAGATTTCCAAACCATTGGTAGAGTTAACAAAAAAGGATGTAGCCTTCAAGTGGACCAGGGAATGCAAACTAGCTTTCCCAACTATGAAGGAGAAGCTGGTAAAAATAGCCATTCTACAAGCTCCTGACTGGTCCAAATTATTCATGTCATGACTGATGCATCCAACTATGCCTTAGGAGTTGTACTTACACAATTAGATGACCAAAAATGTCCCTATTACATCCACTATGCAAGTAGAAGTATAGCTAGTGCACAACTTAACTACACTACTACAGAAAAAGAATTAATGGCTGTAGTGTTTACACTAGAAAAATTTAGGCACTATGTATTGGGCTACAAAGTATTCATACACACAAATCATAGTGCAATCTAGTTCCTCATGAATAAGCCAATGGTAAGCCCCCGTATTATACGATGGTTGGTAATTCTACAAGAGTTCGATCTAACGATGATCGATCGTAAAGGCACCAAAAATGTAGTTGCCGATCATTTATCTCAGTTGTGCTAGGACAACAAAGAGGATGAGTATCCAATTTTAGATCATTTCCCTGATGAGTTTCTCTTTTCCAGTGTAGTGAATAACCAATCACCCATGGAGACAAACTAGTACAGTAGCATTCTTACCTATCTCCTTACCCAACAAACACCACAAGAGCTAGACCTTAAGAAGAAACAACAGTTTCTTCATAGAGCTAAGTACTTTATGGAAATCAATGGACAGCTTTACAAAGTATGTCCTGATGGCTTGGTTCGATGGTGTGTTCCTAATAGAGATCAACTAAGAGTTCTCCAAGATGATCATGAGGGCCCTTGTGGGGGTCATTATGCGGGGAGACGAACGACCATCAAGATCCTTCTTGTAGGGTATTATTGGCTTACCTTGTTTGAGGACACCCATCACTTCGTCCAATTGGATGCTGTCAACGTGATGGGGGAATGACTGCTAGAATGGAGGATCTGTAACAATGGATTCAACCATTAGAACCCTTGAAAATTTTGGGAATTGATTTCATGGGGCCCATTACACCAATGTCCAATGGAAAAAATTACATCATAGTTGCCGTAGACTACTTAACAAAATGGGTTGAAGAAGTTGTAGTTAAAGATTGCACATCATCTACAGCTACACGATTTGTTCAACAACAAGTCATTAATAGGTTTGGTGTGCCACGTGCACTTATCTTAGATAATGGAACACACTTCATAGGTGCAACTTTTCAGAAGTTAATGCAATGCTTAGGGGTTGAGGACAAATTAACTACACCATATCACCCCCAAGAAAATGGTCAAGCCAAGGTCACCAATAGGGAGATTACTAAGATAGTGACCAAAACCATTAGCAAGTATAGGTAAGATTGGAGCACTAAACTAAATGATGCTCTTGGGCATGCCACTCCACATGGAAACTCCCTATAGGCTACTCTCCCTACAAGTTAGTGTATGGAAAACTTCCAATACTTCCAATCCAAACAGAGCTCCGTACACTAGCCACGACATGTGACCTCAACCTTGACCTTAATCTAGCACAAAAACAAAGGTTGATGACTCTTAACTTGCTAGATGAGAACAAACTAGCTGCCCTGTCATCTAATGAGTTGCACAAGACATTTAATAAATAACGTCATGAACTAAAAATTAGGAAAGTTAGGTATCAGCTAGGAGATAAGGTTCTCTACTAGAACCCCACACATGTGTCACAATGTACCAAATTTCAAAAACTGTGGAAAGGACCCTACATTATCTATGTAACGTTTCCTTTAGGAGCCATGACCATATATAAACTTGAGAGCCCAGATAAAAGACTGTTAGTCAACGTGCAACAAACAAAACCTTTCCATGAGTTTAGGACAGCCAGAACATATGCTACCTCTGTAGGTGGGCAACCTTGCGCATTATTTTGGATCTCCTCCTTCTAACTCAGTCATGGGGGAGATGGCCACCTCTGCTAATCATTGAAGGCCCTCAGCTCTTTCTAAATTTTTGTTTTACACATTTTTGTTTTGCACATTTCTTTAATCTTTCTTATTTTTTTTACATCATCATTCACATTTTTACCATTTCTTCATGTGATTTTGTTTTGTTCGTCACCCAATAAGTGTTCATGATGGTGGTATGAATAATATCATATTGATTTCTAATGCTTGGATTTTACCTTTGAAGTATGATGTTGATATTAAGGTATAGTTTTTTTTATTAAACAGGCAATGAGTCCATGTTGTTCATACATCCATAAAATCCTATGGTCTCCCTTGGCTTGGAACTGTACAGTCCCTCTCTCTAATAAAACTATTAACAAATTAGTCGTTGGGTATTTCTCAAACTAAGTAAGGACTCAAAGGATGAAAAGGGTGTGACTTCAAGGAGATTTGATGCATTTGCGTTGGCTATTCTCTTGAATTCTTGGATGCTTGTTGCTTGGGTTTTCCACTATTTTGACCATTCATCAAATTACCGAAAGTTGAGTACATAAAAATAAGTCTTTGCATGGTGTGGTTCTCACACAAGAAACACAAAAAGAAAAACAGTGAGAATTCAAAGCACACCCCTTAGAAACAATAAAGAACTTGGGCTACACACACTGGTTATGGCACTGGAAATACATGTTACCCATGCCTGAAGGTTCCCTCTAACTAAGGCGCTTTCTCGCTTCTTGGCTCTTCATCTCGCTCTCATTAGAATGGTGATAACTTTTTGTAGAGGCATTCTTGTTGCTTCAAGAGGATGGGTTGGTCAAATGTGTTGATGTGAGGTCACTGAATGTGGTTTGTTGAGCCTAGAGTTGGAATGAGTTATACTTGATTACATTAACCATAAAATACACAAGGGACTTTACACAACCTTGTTCTTGGGTTTCCATTCCATTCTCTCCTCTCCACCTTTCTTTTCCATTTTTCACTTCATTTCCTATTTTATCATTAGTCTGTATCTTGGTTGATGCATTATCCTTCCTTGGTAATTTCTTGTGGGTAAGTTTTTAACTCTTGCTTCCAAATGACATTCCTAAAGCCTACGAACTCTTTGGTTTGTGGGTCTGTCAGGGCATCAAGGGCATGAGCCCGCTTTGGGGAGGACCCACTAACATTCCTTTTTGATCCATTTGTTAACTTTTTTCCCTTAAAATNACTAACATTCCTTTTTGATCCATTTGTTAACTTTTTTCCCTTAAAACATTTCCTACAATCAACAATGTTTTGTTTCATCCCCATCCATGACATCCATTTTATTGGCATTGCCATTGTTACTTTTTCTCCACCTTTCTTATTCCTTATCTTTTTCCATCCTATCACTATCAGAGGTTTGCTCTTAGTCATGGGGACCTAGGCACAAAATTTTTCAATTTTCCCGAACCCCTACACCTTGGGTAGTCACCAATGTTAAAACTCCAGAATTAGTATCTGCCATAACCACAACTCAGCCAATGCACTTTACATCGAGGCAAGGTATCAATTGCATTGTGATTTATCTACCCTCACTCATTTGTAATTGTGTTGTGTGTGTAGATGATGATCATACAACAATGGACTGGGCCTGGAGGAAACACTCAAGATGGACCAGAATTGGAACGTTTATGAAAGGAGGAAGATCGGTGACGTGACTATGGATAAACAACGAAAGGCACAATTTTGGCATCGGTGGCAACACATCTTCTTCTTCCTCTCTCTCCTTATCTTCCAACTACCAAACAAGGCTAGATGTCATTTATGTACAATGTTCACTTTTGTGGTCATGAACACTAATGTTGTCATGTATTGTATTGTTGATTTGTTGACCAGGCACATTGAGTCTGTCACCCTGCTCCACTATTAATGGTCATTCAGTCAATAATCCCATACCTTCCCAATATTTTGTAAGGAACTTGAGGATGAGTTTTCATTCAGTCATGGAAGTATGATGAACCACAATATTGTGTGCACGATATCGTGTCCGCGATATCGGATCGATCATGCAATGTTGAATACTCGATATCGCAACCTGCCTCCTTGCCTATAAATAAGAGGCGACACCCTTGGTTTCCACATGAGAAGTTAGTCCCTTAGCCAAAATCTTACCATTTTTTCTCTCCAGAGTTAGAATTATTTCTGTGTGCCCACAATAGAAGTCATAGAGTGAATGGATCTTTATTCGAGCATTGTGTACCTGAGCACACTTTGTGTACGATAATAAAGATGAACTTTATGATAAACCTTACAGCATATAGAATAGATAAATTAGTGTTAATTATTATTTAATACTTTCCTAGTTAATTAATGATTTCTCTCACCTTACAACTCTCTTAGTTAAATACACTCAGTACGACTGCTTCGAGCATGCGTGTAGTGCTTGGTAACCCAGTAACGATTAGCGTTTGGTAATCCTAGCAGGGTTGCATTGGTTCAGGATGTGTATGGCGAGTGGGAACAAATATTGGTGTTAGGAGTAATTAGAACTTAGCTAATGAATAGTTAAATTAGATTAGTTACTTAATTATCTCTCTCCCCCTCCTTACTAGCATAGGATATAAAACACATAAAAGCCATAAAAATCATATGCCTCAAGCTTACTTAACCATACAACTGTGACATACAAGTAAGTTCGGGAAGACAATGATTAATCAACCCGTTATTGTTCCACAAAGGCGCATAGGCACTTAGTCCTTGGAATTTGACTGAATCATGCATGAAACACTCATATTCGTATGGTTGAGCATAGGGGTACCTCGCCTCTCACCACTACCAGATAAGCATTTAACTAAAAACTTGGCATGTAAAAAAAATACCCTACTTATAATAATTCATCAATCCTAATCCACCGTCCCCTTTATAAGAAGCGCAAATGTCCCACGTAACATGACAAAATCCTTTTCTAGAATGGCTACTACTCTAAAGAAAATTTCTCATAAGTTGATCAATGCAATGATGTGTAGAAATACTAGGACCCCAACATGAAGAATAATACACATGAGAAGCTTGAGTGATATTCTTACAAACAATAAGCTTAGTAGCCATTGAAAGAAGATGATTGTGACTTCCATGAACAATATTAGGTAAATGATCATAATTAGAAAGAAAATTTGTATAAAATCCTATAAATTACTAATAGAGATGTTACAAAACCTGAAGGATTAGGATTTAACCTTGATTTACTAACTAAAAAGGAAGTGGCAAAAAATATAAAAATTATTAATTATAATCATAAATGTAATAAAGTAATATAGTGGAACAAGATTTCATAATACTCACATACATAATTAAATAAAATTATTTAAAGAAAATTTAGAATTTTATGCATCCACAAAAAGATAGATGTCAAAAATTTTCACTAGGTACATCATAAAATAGTATGTTAAGTAACAATTCTAACTACACTCGTTTCATCTTAATTAAACATTGAAAAATAAATTTATTTGTGTTTTAAATTTACTAAATTTAATAATAAAATATTAATATATAATAAATAATATTAAATTTTTCCAAACATATTGGACATGCCTAAATGAAAAATGATCCTTGTAATCTCACGATCCCAATGACACATATGGAAATTTCATATCTAACATATTTTATTATTTATTCTCAAAAATAGTTGCATGGCTCAAATATCCAAAAAGTATACAAGGTTTCTATTTTACAAAAATTCAAAATATACAAATATTATTTTCCAAGTTTAGAAGGTCCATGTTCTACAAAATTGGTGCATGGCTACTTGGGTTTTTTTCATCCCCTCAAGCAAGAAAGGTCATTTTATTTCCCTTTTCATAGAGCATAAAGGTTTTGGTCCAAATGTCTTAGGATACAAGCTAGGTAAAGATTTTCAATTAAATATTCAAAAATATTTCAAGGTCCAAAAATGCCACAAAATTTTCAAAAACTAAAATAAAATTCAAAAAATGCATATTTTAATTATTTAATATCTAAAGATATCGCAAATTTGTCTAGCAAAATCCAAAGAAGGTATATTTTAACTAGGCACCTCCAAGGGCTAGGTCTTGATTACCCTCACTACCAACAGAAATCACCAATAGCTTTGGAATAACCTTACTATTATCATCTGATTATCTTGAAATATTATTATTTTATTCCAACAATCCAAAATATTTCCAAAATGACAAAAATCCATGATAACTAAAATTCCATAAAGTGTTCACAAAATCATGTTTATGTCATGAGCTAAACAAAAATCCATGTTCATATCAAAAGTTGATTCAAAATATTCATAAGATATCCAAGAAGCAGGCTGGAAAAAGTTTTCACAATTCCAAAAATTCACCATAAGATAGAAGAAGTATGGACGTGATTAAAATATTATTTTTCATAAAAACAAGCCCAACATGACAAAAATCTGGCTGAATCTTGGCATACTAATCAAAATTGTAGAAGAATAGCAGAAAGATTAGAAAGCAGAGAGAAGAAATAGAAAATCCACAACAATATAGGGTAGCTTCATAAAAAGAAACATAAAATAATCACTCTTACATGATCTACAAAAAAATTAGGCAATTATATTTTAAAAATTAAAATAATCTTTTTTACAGGATCAATAACAAAATAAGATAGCTACATAAAAAGAAACATAAAATAATCTTTCATACCAGCCAAGATGTCTAAAATTAGCCTTTTATTTTGCTTTGAACTATTATACCAAAGGCCCCCTTATGATTTAAAACATGATATAACAAAAGTCACAATCTATTTATAAGTGGAACAATCACATGCATCATGATACCTAGGCTTGGTATGTGTTTAGAATTAAGAGAAACAAGCTTCAAATGCAAGAAACTAGGCTGAAAATGGTTTTGAAATGAAGAAATAGGGTTTTTATTTAAGAAAACAGAAGAAACTTGAAGATGCACGAGGCTGTATAATAAACTATATGCTTTGACATATATGCATTATGCATGTAGCATATACATATATGCTTTGAACTATCTTTACCTAAAACTGCCTTTATTTTTAAAACAAAATTTTAATTGTACTTTTTAATTTTTATAAAAAATTTAAACATTTACATTTACTAAAGTCTATTTCCTAATTTTTCCTCTTCTCGAATATTCTCAAGGTTTAACACTCATAACATAACACATACACTGGGACTCCAAATCAAATTTTATTTGAACCTATGTGATGAGTGGCTAGGTACCCCTACGCCCAACCATGCGAATCATAGGCATTCACACACGAATCGGTCGAATTTTGTGGACAAGCTAGTTGTGGTATCTAGATAGTTACACATTGATCGCAGTTTGCTGTCTTCCCACCTAGACTAGTATTTGCTTTGTCACGTATGGTTTAGTCCAGAGTGAGGTGTATGATGTGATCCTAAACTAGTGCTACTCCTAGAGACAATGGAACATAATCTTGATTAAATTAATGAGCAATAGGAAATGAAGTCTAAGCTAGCCTAAGTGCGATGAGCATCCATTCCTTAATCATCCATGCACATCTTGGACCTCGTGCACGACTACTACTAGGATTACCAAGCGTAGATCCTAGGTATGCTGCTAGGTTACCAAGTAGTCATACTTAAATGTTTGTGATTCATTCGTACTCATTCCACATTTAACAACAGGAATAGTAAATGATGATAAAGAAATATTAACTAACAAAAAAATAATTAACAATAACAATTTAACAATTAAAACTAAGTGAATGCTGCAATGATGAAGTAATCTTAATCTTTATTTCTAGTCATGTGCACATCCAAGTACGTAACACTCGAATAAAGGTGCCATACAATTACAAGCATCATGCTGCAGGCATGCACTTGGGAAAATAGTCGAACTCCTACAGAAACAAAATGCAAGGGCTTCGCTACGACTACTAGAAAGATACCTAGGTGTGGCAGAGGGCCACTTATTTATAGGCTAAAATAGGCTCTGCGTAAACGGGGCCACGTCGACTCATGGAGGGGTGCATCAATGGGGCCACGTCAACGCGACCGCATATACGGGGCCCCATATACGCAGCCTAGTCAACGCATCAACTGCTTAGCGCTTCATCACTATGGAATCATTAGAGCTAATTTATTGAAAAGCGTCTAATAGTATCAAAGAATTAATCACATGCATTAAATTTAATGAGGAAAACTTTGTAAATTTTTAGGCTATGATAATCTACATGATCAAAACCGTGTGAGATAAATACATGTTGAAATTTTATTTCAAGAAAACCATTGATAATAAGAGGATCAAAACTAATTTGACCATCAACTATCATGAAGTCAATAATAGGAAACTTACCTCTACCTTTTAAGAATTTAAAAAACTCTTTGCATGGTTCTACCTCTACTTTCAACTAGTTGAGATGACTCTTAGCATTATGCATATCCCATTTTTATTTGACTAAGCAAAAATAACCAAGTCATTCATGAAAATTAATATTAAAGGGATCATTATGTAAAGTAGTATTGATTTTTTGAATTTCATCATAGATTTTTTTTCAATCTCCCTTTATCTATTGGCATATTGCTTACCTAACCAATGGGTAAAATTACGTACACGATAGCTAGCATGCAACCATCAACCAATCCAACCTAATTTACTAAGGGGTCTTATTTCTACATACCATAGAGATCAAAATATCTTTTTCATATGGAAAAAGAAATAAAGATGCATTTATATGAAATGGAGATTTAATAAAAAATTCCAAATAAAGAAAAATTAGAAAGTGATCTAACAGAGTTGCATTTTTGTGAACTATAACCTTTCCATCAAAAAACCAAGAAAAATAATTAGAAAAATAAAATCAGTCAAGTCTTTCAAAAATCTAATTATTACCTTCATAGAGATTACACTAGGTAAACTAATCATGATAATGAACATTTGATCTAGCAGCATGAGCTAAACAAAATTGTTTCATAACATCTCACCAAATATAAAGCTCATGTCCCATAGGTTGAGAAGAAACTCCATCAATTTTATCATAAGAATTTTTAGTCATATTAAAATCACCCTTCTAAAAGTCAAGGAATGTTAGGACAACTTTGAAGAAGAAACTACTACAAAATAATTCTATTTGTAGAAGTAGTAGGAGCATAAATATTGCAAATACCAAAAGGACCTAAAATACTTTGAAGAATAATCGAGAGACTACAAAATTATCTCTACCATGAAAGATAATTTTTTAAGACAAAAAAGGATTAATAATGAAAGCTACATCACCTTGATCAATATTATGATTAGTATTAATATTGTGGAATCATGAAGAATATTGTTACCATCCATGACTATATTTGAATTGGAAATCTTAATTTCTTGAAGAAGAATAAAATCAGGAACTAAATGTTATGTGCAAAGAAAAACATAAACATTCTATGGAAAGATATTATTCAATAGAATCAATATTCTCAAAAGAAAGTATCTCCATATCTTGACCAATAGGTGTAAATGAATTATTAGGAATTAAAATATCTTGAACATGCTAATTATTCTGATGATTTGGCATATATTCATTAATAGGTAGAATTTCTTAATGTTTTAAATTATTAAAAACCATTTGAAAAACATCTGAATTAATAATAAGATTCTATGAAATCTTAGGAGCATATATTTATTTCCCCTTAGTCATTGAAGAATTTCTTGAAACTAATTTCATCGAAAGCTTCCTTAAAGATACATTTTTTTGAACAACAACAAAAGAAAGGGGTGGGCTAATTATTAAAATATTAGTAGAAGAAATCATCATAAGACTTGCAGCATCTATAGAAAACACCTTAGCAGAATCTTTAACATTAGTAGAAGAAACCTTAGTATCATTTACAATAGCTTGTTACTAATGTGCTTGCATTACCTTTTTGTGTTGCATAAATGGACATAAATCAAACATGTGACCCTCACAATGATAATAGTAACATGACTTTGAAGGATTGTAATAAACAACCTTCTATGTATAATCAATTCCACTAGCATGCAGAAGTATTTCTCGCTTAAGTGAATCAAGATCCACTTCAATTATATATCAAATTTTGTTATAATTACTAGCTATAGCAAGGGTTTCAAAATTCTTGATTAGCCCAATACAAGAGATAATATTCCTTTCAAATTTTTTAAAAATTAATGGAAGATTCCAAAATTAATTAAAAGCAATAAAGCATGATAGTGATTAAAAACACTGATATCAAGGGCCTTAGAAACCATCATTGAATCAACAAATTATACCATCAAAAACGAGTTTGGCAAATAATGAGCATGGATGACATCCAAACCTCAATTTTTCCAAACCAAACTTAAATAATTCAAAAAATTTGAGGAATTAGGTAAATAACCCATAATTTGCATGAAAACCATTCATTTTAGAAATTTCCTAAGTAATAGATTCATATAAATCATTATGTAATTCATAGAACGGTAAAGTAGCAGTTGTTCTACTTGAAAGATCACCAACTGAATTTGTCAACATTGTATGTAATATCAATTGTAGACCTTGCTACCTTAGATCAATGTAGAAACCCTCACTATTAAAACACTTAAAGCCACAAAATCCTCCAACCTCATGGCATTTTTCTCCAACTCAATTAGTGATATTTTATGATTTACTCTTACTTAGTTACATTAAAGTATTATATTTCCTTTTATAGGCAGTACTAGTGTAGTGGGACCTAGTGGCAATGCATGAGGTAAATTTAATGTTTTTAGTTATGTCATATCATTTCCTTAAGATGATACTTCATAGTGGTATTTTATGTTATTGATATTTAGATAGCCATGGGTAGAGAACATGAAATTTATTATTGTTTAATCTTAGATATTTGTTATTAGGTTATTATGGTATTTTGATATGAATGATTTATGTTTTGAACAACAATTACGTATTAATATGATTTTTTACAACTATTTGATTAAGCTCTCTATTTTGTACTTTAGCATAAGTTTGGTGCTATGTTATGTTCCTAATTATTCTAGCATGAGGTTTGACCTTTTGTACTAGTATAGCTATATATTTATACTCTATATCTATAATTTGACCAAGGAATCTTTTCCTTATACAAAAAATAATGGATTGATTCTTAAAATATTCTGTATTATATACTTTAACATTAAATAATCATGCCTTATATATTTTGTTCATAATGTTCTAGGATGTCTAATATGGCTTCACTTTTGCTTTTCTACTTTTTATTATTGGAGGTATTTGAACCCTGAAATAATTGTAATATAGAACTTTATAACTCAACATTGTTCATCAAAATCAAACCCATGACTTGGAGCTTTCAAATCAAGAGTTGTACCACAACGCTAACATCTCATTGGTTTTAATTTTTGTTTTGGATGAAATATATACTATTTATTATTAAATGATTAGGCTCCTTAGGCATTATTGTAGGAAAACATGCCTTGTTGGTGAATCAAAGTTTGTTTTACTCTAGAATAGGGGCTAGAGGAGTGTGGAGATCTTCATAGGTTCTATGCTATCACAACCATTATTAAAGACTCACATTGGCACTAATTCCTTTGTGTACGTCATCACAAGGATATGTAGGCTTGCAGAAGAGCTTTGGGTTTAATGCTTAGGCTACCATCCTTTTATTCAAAAGTAGGGCTTAGGGCTAGATATATTAGAGTAGGAATGTGTGTTAACTTTTCTAGGAGAATGATGTCTCTTGAAGTTGTGTGTGCTTCTTGTGTTCATGCTTGCATGTGTCATGTTGGTGGTGTTACTTATATGATTTCATGTGGTGTACTTGATACACTTCTAACCCATGGACAAAGGAGTGATGTGTGCTTATGTTGTGTGTACAAGTGCTATGACAGTTGAGGTGTAGTCCATCTTGAATCCACTCTGAGTGATCTAGTAGATTTTGGACTAAAGGGTGGTGTTGATTGATGCTTTACTAGAGTAGTTCCATTATAGTTATAGACATAGTATATATTATTTATCATTACCAAAGTATAAATAACACACTTGAATATTATCTCATAGAGAGAGAGAGAGAGAGAGATATATATATATATATATATAACGATATTGATATCTTACTACATTTGTGTAGACCCAAAGGATATATTAGACAAATGAATTTATTCAAAATACATCATAACCAATAAATCCTGAGTATAATAGATGTGTTCAATATTCATGTAACTTGAATACGTCTTTCATATAATTCCCTAGAACTAACACTACTAACTTAAATAGCTCATACAAAGACTTACTAGATATTTATCATTTTCTTCTAAAGAAATTTTTCCCACAACATTCTAATAATATATGTTACTTATCTTTTATTAATTGCAATATACACAATCTACATATTCTATTTTTAGGCTACTCATTGTTCCATCTTCCTATTTCAACTTGGAGATGGTATGATCCCATTCTTACTCTACTAATTAGTGCTTTCATATAAATTGGAATTATTTTGCATAAATATTTTGTTTTATCATGTCTACTACCTCTAATGTATATACTAATAAAGTATGATTGGTGGTTAGCGCTAGGATGTTTGATTCTCTTGCTTTCTACCTTTAGTTATGGATAAATTATATATTATTTACTATTATTTTGGTTGAAAGATCGACTACTAGTTGTAGATCAGTAACACTAAATAATATTCTATCACACTTGATATAAAATATAAAAAAACATCTTTCTTCTTGAGCAAATACTTCATAAAAAATGTTATATTCATATGATATTTGTATGAAAGTAAAAATAGATGAATTTGGAACATCTTAACTATCATAGGCCAAAGAAGCAAGATGCAGAAAATTAGGTAAGAAGAAAAGAGAGAGAATTAAATAAATAACTACATTCAAATTCAAGGTGAAATACAAGAAATAAATGTAAATTTAATTCTTAGCAGTGTTATGCTACTATTAAACTGTGAAAGTAGATGCATGAACAAGATATACAATAAACATAACAAGAAGATTTCCTAGGCCTAATTACATATATATACTATAAATATATAACTAAGCTAGTTAAAGTACCATTGGTACTTGGCCTCTTGATCAAAATTATGGATTTTATGATGTTATCTCATTGGAGGTTTTATTTAGTTATGTAGCTTTATTTTTCTTGAGATTTTATTGGGATTTTGATTTAACATAATACTTTGCTAGTATTGTATAAGGGGGTGTTAGAACCTTGAAATAATTGTAATGTAAGTATACCCCAAGATATATAACTCAGCATTGCTCACCAAAATCTAATCCATGACTTAGAGCTTTCAAATTAAGAGTCTTACCACTTAGATAAGGGGTGTTACAGCATGGTCAATCACTAGAGAAAATAATGAAATATTTTTTATCAAATTATTTCTCATTCATATCAAATTTTTTCTACCTTTGTTACTTTATCATATTTCTAGCTTATAAAGCAAGTAAAACCTTAAAATATTAGTCTTTATACTTCTAATATTATTCAATATTTATCTTATCAATAAAGAGGTGTTAGCCTAGTGGTTGGACTCTTAACTTGAAAGTTCCAAGTCATGGGTGTAATTTTAGAAGGCAATGTTAATTTATAAAGTTTTAATTTAACTATATTACAATTATTTTGAGATTCCAACATCCCCCATCATTCCCTCTTCCTCTCTAATATCTTATCAAACTTAGAAATAAAAATATCATCTTTCATTACCCAAGTTTCAATCAATCTAATAAATTTAAGTTTAATTCTAGTGGTTAATACTAAATTATAAAGTTCTAATTTGACTATATATCTTGGACATGAATATTGTTAAAAAATGTTTCAAGTTCAAAACAACCTCCCCTCCCCCCTCCCCCTAAAGCCATAGTATTCATCTTGCTAAGTAGGGTCTTAAGAAGATTAGTAGATGAGTGAAAGCCTAACCTCTTCAAGTGGCTACACCTAGGTTTGAACCCAAGACTTTAACATAAAAAGGAAAAAAATTTCCAATTTGTAGAGATGTGTACTTAGGTATATAATGGTATACTTGATATTTTGAAAAATCAAGATAACAAAATTAACTATTAGTAAGGAGAATAGTCCTACTTGTAACAACATTTACATCACTTTTGACATTTATTCTTGAACTTAACATAACAAAGAGATTTTAGGTAGCTATAAAAAGTTGTGATGAAATACCAACATTTGTAAAAAAAAAAAAAAAAGGCTAAATTCATAAGTAACTTGTACAAAACTATTATTTGACCACTTAACCTTAAGTGTAGAATGTTTACCATATGTTCCAATCTATTTGTCAATATTAGTTTTAATCTTTTAGTTAACATTATTTTTGTCAAATAAGGATAGATTGCCTTATGAGCTATGTATCTAGACTTATCAATACTTCATGTAGTCTACTTACAAACATTTATAAAAGCTCTTTTTTTTTTAATTTTTTATTACCTTTTGATTATTCTTATCATTAACATTAATTTTATTTTTTGTATCTTCAACTTCAAATTAGTTTTTCTTATCCTCAACTTCAATATGGTTTTTCTTTTTCTTAACATCTTTCTTCTTGAGCAAGAAAGGATAAACATTAAACAAATGTCCTTCATGATGACAAAAGTTGTAAGAATTGCAAAGATTATAATATGAAATTGGCTAAATGTAAGTCTTCATGTCTTCTTGCAATACCAATTTCGTTTTCTAGTTCAAAAAATTGACACTAGCAACCAAAAAAAATCTACACGAACTAAATAGTATTGACATAGATTCCATATGTGTAATGAGACCAAAAAAACTAACAATTTGTAACTTAGCCTTCTAAAGCATCAGTCGAAGATTAAATAGCTTAACAAAACATAAAATTCTAAAATATTCTTTAGATTCAACTTCAAAATATGAGAGCCACTTACAAATGATCTTACATTGTATGCTTATGTATAATCCTAGGTCTAGGGCATGTTGCACCATCAAAATAGTACTTAGCTCAACAAGTAGGAAAAAAAAAAGAATAGTACTTGATATGAATAACTTGAATATTATGCATTTGCCTCACATCATTTAATTATGAAGTAAAATTTTGATTATTAATTAGGTAACCAAAAATTTGAACGAACACATATTATGATATAAGATCAACAATCATTGATTTATATACATCAACAGAAAGAACAAAATCATGTGTTTTAATTGCAATAATATTACTAGAAGAAGATGTCACAAATTTCTACTTATAAGCTTGTAAATTTACATATTAAGAATTAATAGAAATTTTCACATTGGTAGAAGAAGTTAGAAGTAATTTAGTATCCCCTATGGGAGAGAGATAAGTTTGGAGAAATAAGTTTTACTAATGAAACATTTATTACCAAAGCTCAATGTGCTAGCAATTTTTTAAAACCCCACTAATATAAAATGTTGCAATTTTATTTACTAATTAATGATAAACAACATTGTTTGAACAACTTACTTTGTACTAACTTTTTCTTTGATGACAGTGTATTTTTTGAATGCAAAAATATTATGAAATTTTTAACTTCTAAAATCCCATAACTAAAAGAATGAATAATGAGATGTTTAGTGATGAGACGCAGTTTGCGTCGGCCGCGATATCGCGTACGCGATATC
>MNCI01034424.1:157487-191716 GCA_015680685.1 Gnetum montanum | reverse complement strand
CAAACTCTAAGTAAAGGCAACACTGGGTTATGGACAAATTCTATAAAATAACATTTGATATGATTCAAAGGGATCTCAATAGATACAATTAAATATATTTAGGTTGAATTTTAATTTTTTAACTAGTTTTATAATCTTTATTCTTTTAATAATGATATAATTGGCTTAATTATGCCTTGGAATGGCTAAATTCATAAGGCATCTCTAAAATGTATACCAAAGAGGAAATTGAAGTGTTCTTATCCTTTATAAAATTGAAAATGCATACAAACAAGTAACATTATTGTTATAATGCCTAGTTTTAGCTTGAACTTTCAAATGTTTAGAATGATAAATTAAAAATTTATTAAGTTACAACTTAATTTATACAAGTTTACCATAAATTTCTTGTTAAAAACTTAAACAATAATGCTAATGAGTGACATCTTAATTAATAATTGTGTTTATTTATAAACAAACAAGTTGCAAGTTCGAATTATAATCAAGGCATTATAACTTCTTTCAAATTTGATGACAACACCTCAAATCCCCTTGAAAGTAAAATCTAGGGGATGTCAAACTTATCCTTCTTTAGTGGGTTTACATGGATAGCCCCATGGCAAAGTGAAAAGGGACTAGCTATATCTAAGAGCCTAACCCTAGAAATAATATTGATAATAAGAAACAAACATTCAAAGTATATCACATGTTTGATACTAAGTAAAATAGATCATCACTTGGAGCCACAATGCTCATCCTACTAAGCAAGGTCCTGAGAGGGTTGGTAGATGAGTGAAAGTCTAACCTTTATGAGTAGCTATGTTTGGGATTGAATCCAAGTCTTTGACTTGAGAAATAAGCACTTTACCATCACTCCAAATGATAGTCCCTATGCTTACTACTAAGTAGAAAAATACCAAAGCAACATAGAAATGAAGAACTTTCAAATCTTAAGGATGTTTACTCATGTGTACAACCTTATAATTAATATTTTTAAAAAATTTAAAGAGGAAAATAAATTATTAGTAGGGAGGATGGTCTCACCCTAATAACATTTATATTACTTTCAACATCCATGCTTGAACTTAAAAGAATAGAGGAATTTGAGGTAACAATAGAAAGCTATGATGAAATACCATTATATTTTTCATCACTAGCACCTCTACGAAAGTTTTTAACATCAACTATAAATGGATTGTAAACACTAGTTTTGATCTTTGAGTTAACATTATTCTTATAAAATAGGGACATATTTGCTTTATAAGTTGTTTATCAATATTTCTTATAGTACATGTAAAAAAATTTCCAAAAGCTTCTAGCTTTTCTTGGTTTCTTTATTAACATTTGATTATTCTTATTGTTGACATTAAATTGATTTTTCGTATCATTAACTTTAGATTATTTTTTCCTATTCTCAACTTCAACACATTTTCTCATTTGCTCAATATCTTTTTTCTTAAGCATAAAAGGAAAAGCATAAACAAATATCTTTCACAATGGCAAAAGTTGCAAGAATTAGAAAGATTATAATATGTAATTGCCTAAATGTAAGTCTTATTACTTTCCTGTAATATCAATTCAAAGAAAATTTCTACAAGAACCAAATGGTGTGGAAATAGATTTCATAATCTAAATAGGAATTTGCTACTTAGCCCTTTGAAAAATCAAAAGAAGATTAAATATCTGAACAAAAGATGAAACTTTATAATGTTCTTCATACTGGGTATCAAAATCTATGAGTCCACTTATTTTGGCCAAGAGGCCAACTACCAGTCATATATCAATTTGTAACGCTTTAAGGAAAGGCTATTGATAATGTTAAATATAATATTTCATCCATAATGATCTAGGGAGAGGCTATCAATAACACTAAATATCATATTTCATTTGTAATGCTCTAAGAAGAGGCTATCGGTAATGTTAAATAATATTTTGTCCATAATGCTCTAGGAAGAGGCTATTGGTAATGCTAAATAATATTGCATCTATTACACTCTAGGAATGTATATCCATAGTATTTTGGTTTTCAAATGATTTAGTTTTTGAAACCAGAATCAATATAATGCAAGAGTTGCTATACAGGGTTTCAAATGTTAGCTAGACAAGTAATATATATCCAACTGCATATTCATTTTAGAATCTATTGTCTCTACATTATTAATTTCTACTTTGAATACATGTTTAAAGCTTAAACAAAAAGGTTTGTCTTTGAGCTTCAATTTCACAATGAAATTAGTGTTATCATAATTTTTTTTAGTTTTTAGTTTTTTGCCCTTTTTTGTTTTCATGAACTTGAACTCTATCTTTGTTACCTTGCAAGTTTTCAATTATATAAGATGTTTTATTTTATTCTCTCCAATTTCTATACATAAATTTACCATTTTCTAATGTTATTTTTTAAAGGGTTGTGGTTTTGGACTATAGGTTTAAGTGGTTTTATTTTTTAAAAATACTTAAAGATTTATTAGGTAAACTTTGGTGTTTTAAAAATGTAGAATGTGAAATTATGTTTCTGATGCTACTTTCATTAAAATCTAGATTTGTTTAAATTTTGAATTTTTTCTTATTGTAATATTATACCTATTCATATATAATTTTGTCTCCCAAAACTTTTTCCAAATTATTTTCATTACTAAAAAGAAAGAGGCACTAGTGTAGAGGACTCAACCATAACCTATTGTTATTAGAACATATCATAGATTTAGAGTACCTCCAAAATGGATAGATTATTGTTGGGCATAGTTGCTACTACACTATTCTTTTAAAGAAGTAAAGCATGATCCAGGAAGAAACTATGAAGAAATTGAACTTAAATGGATTTCTATTCGACACATATATGAATTAGAAGAGGAGACAATCAATGAAGATTTTGAATGTGCTTGTTACCAACAAAGGTAGTACAAAGATATCATTCCAGAAAGACAATGATATTGAATATGATTCTGAAATATTAAATCAACATCTACTTGTATCAACTCATTTCCAACAAAGTGAACTTGAAATGCTTGGATTAAGGGATTGAGATAGATCACATAAATGGTCAGCTAGCTATCATGAAGAAGATATTGCCAAGTTTGCTACATCTTTTGTTCATAGTCATAGATCACATGGGATAATAACACCTTCAAGAAATGACTACAATTAGGTGGACTTATCTTCCCTAGAAGTTAAACAAAAGAAATGCTATAAAATTATCACCATATATGCAGAAATTTGAAATTAATTGGGTTGATCCCATATTGATGATTATTCAAAGAACAACAAGCATAGGAAAATCATATCTCATAGATATCATTGGTAAAAAATTTAGTAGAGCTTGCTCATCGGGAAAAAATAGCTTATTGATGCTTGCCCCTACTAGTACTATGGTATATAATATTAATGTAACTACAATACATTCTACATTAAAGATTGGCATCAGGGAGTATAAACCACTAGTTACATTAGCTTTGGGATCATTATAGAACAAATA
Organism: Gnetum montanum; assembly: GCA_015680685.1. Taxonomy (NCBI): domain Eukaryota; kingdom Viridiplantae; phylum Streptophyta; class Gnetopsida; order Gnetales; family Gnetaceae; genus Gnetum; species Gnetum montanum. The sequence goes on along the minus strand of MNCI01034424.1, from coordinate 188,265 downwards.
TAAATACATAAAGTATATTGTTATAGATGAAATAAGTTTTATAAGTGGTAAATTGCTTAGCAACATTGCTAGAAGGCTTAAGGAAAGTTATACCATACATATCATCTCAAATCCAAGTAAAAAGTTTATGGTTATTATTTAATAAATTTGTAATGTTGGATGTTGTGCATCAATAAAGGGAAGATGATTCATGATAACAAAGATTTAGAGAAGTTTTGATGAATATACGAAAAAAAAACTCAATAATGCTAATTATGAATTTTTGAGCTCAATAATGGATCTTGCATTGGGTGAGATGAGTGTTGTGTTTATCTGTGCAACTGCAAGGGATATGCTTATTATTAATTTATGGCTAGAAGTAGGATTGGCTAATGGTGCATTGAGAATCATTAAAAAAATAATTTATAGTCCCCACTATAAACCTCCATAGCTACTATCATATATTTCCATTGATTTTGACTCTTGCATTAGATTATCATATGATCAATAACATCCTCAACAGGTATCCATTTCACCAATCATATGTGGAGGATTAAGAAAAAAAATATTTGCATCATTTATCATATGTTCTCATTCTCGACCAAATTTGCATTGCCTATGAGAGCCTGTGAAAAAGAACAAATTTGGGCAAAAGCAAGAACATACAATAAATAATTTTATATATATATTGATCTCATGATAATAAAAAATTTGATAAACAAATCTTATTCTTCATCCTAAAGTCATGAAAATTATAATTCATAAATCTTGTTCTTTGTCCAGAAGTTGTGAAATATTTGATTCATATACCTTATTACTTGTCAACAGAGGAGATTCTCTTAACCCAATTATAAATATATCACTAAGTTAGTGAATTCTTAACATTGCATCCTTATGTATAAATGACCCCATGTCAAAGGCAACGAAACTCAAGTGCAAGGTAGATAACCTAAAATTTGAATGAATACATATCATGATGTAAAATCAACAATCAATGTCTCATACATCACGAGGAAGAACAAAATCATGTCTTATTTGCAATAATATCACTAGAAGAAAATGTCACAAATTTTTGCTCACTAACTTGTGACTTTGCATTTTGACAATCAATAGAAATTTTTGCTCTGTAAAAGAAGTAGAAATTTCAACATTTGTAGAAGAAGTTGGAAGTAATTTAAAATTCGACATAAAACAAAGATAATGTAGAAAAATCAATTCAACTCCTACCCAAATTAGCATTCTTTACCAAATAAGAGTTTGAATCTACTTTGCAAATTATCTCTAGTTGTTGAGGAGAATCTAGTTGAATAGCACAACCAATAACAATAAAATCAAAAATATCCCAAAGATTTTATAAGGCATGTTTATCTATCCTGACAAATTCATTAGGTTTTACTAAGAAAAAAAATCAATATTGGTAACACTACTTTGAACATATTATACACTAACACATGAATGCAATTAGAATTAGAGCTAGACTTTGACTCCCTACATATAGATGCAAATGATTTGTCAACAAATTAATTTTTACAAAAATACATCACTAATTGACACTGAATTTTTACATGTCTCAAATAACAATGGATCCTAACAAGTGTGTTCCATATTCATGTCTCTAATACACAAAGGTTTCAGAGCAGCATCATTATAATAAAGAGAAAACTGTCATATTGCAACGTAATTACTTCAGAAAATGGTGCATTCTCGATGGGACACAAATGTGCTTTAATTAATCTTATTCCTTTTAGCTTCCAGATTTAGAAATCACAGCATGATTTTTTAGCTCGTTTTAACTAGGCACCTAGGTATTATGTGTTAACTTGAAACTTGATCGTAGAGATAAGTATAGTTCTTCAGACCTAATGTCAAGAACTCACGGTTCAATCAAACAATAATTATAAGTCTTGTTGATTTTTCCAACGCAAAATCAAGACAGTTTCAGCTTTTTAACTAACACATGCTTGCTTAATAAATTTTCAAATTTATCATGAGTTGAGATATACAGGTGCAGATGCCTTAATGATTTAATAACACCTTTTAAACGTAACTGGTCAAAAAACTACTTGAGCACATGATCACCAACACCAAAACACTTGTAGATCAAAATTTTCAAATGACTTGACATTATGCATGCTATTTGCTAGCGTTTGTAATCCATAGAGCTTCCAGAAATTTAAGAAAAGGGAACTCTATGAGAACAAGAAAATGCTTATAGACCTCTTGTGCTGCTTTCCTGAAATTATCAGAGTTCCAAAATTGTAGAAATGGAGGCATCCGATGAAAAGCAATTTACAAGGAATTTAATTAAATACTTGATTTTGATAGCTTTAGTGCTGCTGTTATATTCCGGTTCAGTATGGTTCTCGTATAGAATAAAGTTGTTACAACATTTATTTTTAGCCGACGCAACGTCTTGCAAAAGTCAAGTAACCTGTATGTCCCCTGGTTTCAGGATACGGCTTTGCTGCAACATTGATATTATCTATACCCAAGTAACCTGTAGGATCCTTTTCTTCAAGGCTCACATTATCTGTATTTCCATCAGGACCATGCTCTGTTCCAGATCGCCTTCTTTTATATTTCAGAGTGTCTGAACCAGCATCACCGTCTGCTGAATTGCATTCATCCAGGTTTATCAATGCAAGTTCTCGAACTTCATATGTTTTGAGAAGAATCTCAAAAGTCCGAATATCTGCATAAAATATGTCATTTTCTATTTGAAAAATTTCTACAAATGGCTGTATGTTAGTTATGAAATCCTTAATGTTGCAATATCAATCTCTTTCACAGAACATAATATAAATAAAATGATTAGTTTTACTTTCTTTTTAAATAATAGTATGATTGGTATAAAAAACACACCTGTGAAAGATTCGGTGTTAAGGACTTGACAGCTACGTTGCACCTGTTCAATGCATGGAGAGAATGAACAAACAACCCCATCAGGCCTTAACACTTGAGCTACTGATGGTAGAGCCAACCATGGCTGTGGAAGATCCAGAAATATGGCATCCACCTCAGTGGACACATTTGTTGGAAATCCTTGACCTTGAATATCCCTGACTTCAACTGTTATGAAATTGCTGAGACCATTTTTTTCAAAATCTTCCCTGGGAAATATAAACGTATCAATTTCAAAACTGAATAAAAGGATCATCACCCAGAAAGTCGATGCTCATCCCACCAAGGTGGGATCCTGGGAGGGTTACTGGATGAATAACATGAATAACAAAACAATTATTTATAGCCAGATTCCTTCCCAACCGGCAGAACAGGATAACATGAACACGAAGTAATATGATATTTTGATTTTTTGTTACCTTGCAGCGTTTGCCCGAAGCTCATGGAAATCAAAAGTGTATACATGGCCTGTTGGTGCAACGGCACGAGCAAAAGACGTTGTGAGTGAACCACTACCAGTACCAGATTCCATCACAATACAACCAGGACTCAACTCCAAAAATGATACAACAAGACTAATATCTGCTATGTACAGGATCTGAGTACGGTGACTTAAAACAAGGGTCCATAACTCTGGGTTAGAAGCCAACAGGTAGACAAAGCCACCTTTGTTATTTGACACCTTACTCCCAAAAGGCTTTCCTATCCATTCCGACAAATCAAAAACACCATATCTGCTATGGAAGTCTTTGCCTTTCTGCACACGGACAGCTTTCATCTGATCATGTCGTTCATAGACAATCACTAAATCTCCATCATTTATCTTTCTCCCAAACGTTAACTTTTTATCTGGCTCTAGAGAAAACATGTTCAATGATCAATCTTGGCAGTGTCTGGTTTAGGTACCCTTTCAACCTAGCAATGTGCTTCAACCTCTATAGCATAAACAACAAGCATACTTTCCATCAGAACAATGTGTAGACTGAAGAATTAAACAACTTAATCATATCTCAGCTAATTCCAACATTTTTCAAGGTTTCCTGATCATGCCTATCTGAAAATTAGTTCTGGATAAGGTGATTAAAGCATAATTGAGGATATTTTCTTGCATATGGTTCTTAAAGACGAGGATAAGCCATACTGTAGGAACCTCAACGGAGATAAATTGTTGAGTAATAAAAAGTAACACTTTTATTAAGGTCAATATGTGAATAATCTTTAGGATATGTGATAATGAAAACTTTAAAAACTGTAGGTAAACATTAAAGCTTCATAAAAATAGACGACAACTTAAGAACTCCAGACCATATGCAGACCCTTGGCATTTAGTCTAATAAATCAACTCTTGGTATGAAAAACAAAAATGGAAAAATGTCTCTGGCTAGAATTTAACTTACAAGCATGTATTTCTCAGACAAAGTATTAACCACAAGACCACCAAACCATTTGCATAGCAAAAACTCTTTAAAACAAAAAATATTGGGAAAAGAATTAAAGAAGCCCTTGAAATTAGAATTCATTCTAATAATGTTAATTAAAGTCAAGGCTATTTTACCCACTTGGCTAGTGGCTTATTTTAACAAAAATTAAGCAATCTAGAAATCCTTTTGAAAATTCTACTTAGTTTAGTCTTTTTTATCACTGATTCTCTCTCTCTTTTTAAAATGGCTCTCCCTAGGTGTCTTGAAGACCATAACAAAATCAGAACAAATGACACGACGAGCACTTAAAGCGTAGCTACAAACACCCCCAAGAGGTACTGCATAGTACTTAGTGGGCTGCACCATTATCAATTAAGGTAGTGTAACATGCTATTCGCAAGAACTTGTTCAGGCTAACTCAAATTAGACAGAACAAGGCTTGTATTCACTTAAGAATACTTCACAATAGCAAGATATTGTGCAAACCAAACCTTTGAACTTAGGCTCAAGCAAATTCTATTGCAATCTCAAAACACTCATGATTACAAACAAAGGCATACATGCCTTATATAGATGAAAAATAGAACAGATAAGCTCAACTGGGGGTTGAGTAGATAAGCTCACAGGACACCTCATCTACACTTATTGGATGCACAATGTGTTACAACTATCATATAATAATGACTAAACTGCTTTCAGAATAGCACACTGCACATCTTTGATTTGAATGTTTGACAATCATGGCAGACTCAAATTAGCTTTGACATTTCTTCCAACATTATTGCTAGAGTTGTCATCGCATCTTGTGTGTCTTCAAGGGTTGGTGGCTTTTCCACTAGGCATTCGTTTTGATAGACTATCACCTCTTGGTACAAATTGATGCGCTAGAAAGTTTGACAAAGAGCATTTTCCCATCCATCCATTCTAGTAGAGTCGTGAAGTAATTGTGCACCAGTTGGTTTGCAACGAGCTAGCGATGTGTCAACAGAATATTATCTAGCACCTTCTCTCTTTGCAGGTGGAGTAGCAACTTGATCTCAAGGTAGGTTCACTTCAAATTATTCACCAAGCAATCAATATGACTAGCTATGTTCACAAAGAAATCGACTATGGGATACAGCTTGGAGATGCTGTTGGTGAACTCTTGTGGAAAACAACCACTAATTCTGCAATACCATTTGACCCTGCCTTTGAGAGAATCCAATGGCCAATCCTTCCATTGTTCAATCACTTATGTAGGCACTTTTGACGAGGATGCTAACATTGGTGATAGAGGTGAGGAGTAGAACATGTAACTTTTGAGCTCTCTTGTCAAGGCATTTGGTAAAGAATTTACCTCCCCCAAAATACGCTTGATGGAGAATTCGTACTAAGATAGTAGGAATTGACACCAGGCAAATTGTTGCAGCTTTGGCGATGCCGTAATCCTCCACTTCATGAGAGTAGCTAAATTGGATGAACCTATTCTTAGGATAAATAGTTCTTTGATTAGATAGGCATGAAATTTTTTAACACCCTTGATAGCCACTAAAATCTCTTTCTCTGCTGGCCAATAATTCAGCTTGTTTTTAGCAAAATATCCTGAGGCATAAGCACATACTCTCTCATAATCTCTTGATACTCACATTTTTAGCAGAACTACTCCCCCCGTGTCATAACTGGCATCAGTATTCAGAACAAACAGACCTTTAAAAATGGGCTCCAATGGAGGTAGCTTCTTACATTCTGACTTTAGCTTCTTAACCTAGTCTATGGCATCTTTTGCCCATTTGAAAGGACTTGAATTCTTGCACTTTCACAGTCAAGTTGTTTTGTCCAAAAGATGAGATATGTGTCTAGCCACATAGTTGATGCAACCCAAGAACCTCATACATTGCTCCTTTGATTCTAATTGATCAGGAAAATTGGAGATTTTCTATAAGATATGGGGCTGCATGTGGATCTTACCATTTTTGATCACTACTCCCAAGAACTCAACTTTGGTTTGGCAAATCTGGAACTTCTTAGGGTTAATTGACAATCCTATTCCATTGTTTAAACATACATTTACAAATTCTTTTAGATGATTGTAGTGTTCTTCAACGATATTTAAATAAATTAAAAAATCATCTATATAATTAGCCACAAAAGCCTTTAATGTCCTGAATACACTGTCCATGCAACATTGAAACTGTGCTGGAGCATTCTTTAGCCCAAATGGCATGACCAACCATTCATATAGACCTCATGGACTACTGAAAGCCATTTTGTGGATATCTTCTTTAGCTATCTTGATTTAGTGATAGCTTGACTTATAATCAAACTTACTAAAAATTCTTTTAGCTACTACTCTTTGTATCAACTCTTCTTTATTTGGTAACAACCACTTAATATCTACCGTGACAGCATTTAATGGAATATAATTTATAACCATCCTAGCCTTTCCTCTTTTCAACATCTTTTCAACAACTCTTACAATTCTTTGATCACATTGATCCTCATTCTTTGGCATTTCAGCATCTTCTGCACTTTCTGATATTTAGACATCTTTCCTTGAATTGCTTCGTGATTTAGTATCAACTTCATTGATAACAGTGCTACCTTGAATTTTGCTCATCAAAAAGTAACAGAGAATTGGGTAGAATCTACAAGACTGTTCAAGATTGATACAATGAATGGAATGAGGCACCTAAACAAGTTTGCTCTTGACATTCTAGTCAAGTTGAGTGATACATTGATAGGTGAGATGGACTTCATCCAAATTAGCAATGGAGGATTTGACATTGGCCTAGGAGCTAACTTCATGGATCATTTCTCACCATACACCATTGGCAAAGAACTCATTGTGATGACAATTGGGGACAGCAAACTCACCATTCTAAGAATTCCACCAGAATTGGGAAAGTCCCAATTTGAACAAACCAGGCATTACACAAGCAATCCTCACTAGCCCATATACTAAAGCACGAAGCAATTCAAGAAGGAAAGATGCCTAATTATTAGAAAGTGTAGAAAATGCTGAAATGCCAAAGAATGAGGATCAATGTGATCGAAGAATTGCAAGAGCTATTGAAAAGATATTGAAAAGAGAAATAGCCAGGATGGTTATAAATTATATTCTATTAAATGCTATCACGGTAGATATTAAGTGGCTGTTACCAAATAAAGAAGAGTTGATACAAAGAGTAGCAACTAAAAGAATTTTTAGTAAGTTTGATTGTAAATTAGGCTATCACCAGATCAAGATAGCTAAAGAAGACATCCACAAAACGGCCTTCAATACTCCATGAGGTCTATATAAATGGTTGGTCATGCCATTTGGGCTAAAGAATGCTCCAACAGAATTTCAATGTCACATGGACAATGTATTTGGGACATTAAAGGCTTTTGTGACTAATTATATAGATGATTTTTTAATTTATTCAAATACAATTGAAGAACACTACAATCATCTAAAAGAATTTGCATATGTATGTTTAAATCATGGAATAGGACTGTCAGCTGACCCTAAGAAGTTCCGGATCTGCCAAATTGAAGTTGAGTTCATGGGAGTAGTGATAAAAAATGGTAAGATCCACATGTAGACCCATGTCTTACAGAAAATCTCCAATTTTCCTAATCAATTAGAATCAAAGGAGCAATGTATGAAGTTCTTGGGTAGCATCAACTATGTGGCTAGACACATATCTCATCCTTTGGACAAAACAACTCAAATCTGAACGTGCAAGAATTCAAGTCCTTTCAAATGGACAAAAGATGCCACAGACCAAGTTAAGAAGCTACCTCCATTGAAGCCCATTTTTAAAGGTCTGTTTGTTTTGAATACCGATGCCAATTATGATGCCTGGGGAGCAGTCTTGCTAAAAATGGGACTATCAAGAGATGATGAGAGAGTATGTGCTTATGCCTCAAGATGTTTTGCCAAAAACGAGCTAAATTATTGGCCAACAGAGAAAGAGATTTTAGCGGCTATCAAGGGTTTTGAAAAACTTCATGCCTATCTAATCGAAGAACCATTTATCCTGAGAACAAACTCATCTAATCTAGCTACTCTCATGAAGCGAAGGATTACAGTGTCACCAAAGCTGCAACAATTTGCTTGGTGGCAATTCCTACTATCATAGTACGAATTCGCCATCGAGTATATTTTGGGCAAGGTAAATTCTTTACCAAATGCCCTAACAAAAGAGCTCAGAAGTTACATGTTCTACTCCTCACCGCTATCACCAATGTCAACATCCTTGTCAAAAGTGCCTACAGAAGCAACTGAACAATGAAAGGATTGGCCATTGGATTTTTTCGAAGGTAGGGTCAAATGGTGTTGCAGAATTAGTGATTGTTTTCCACAAGAGTCCACCAACATCATCTCCATGTTGTATCCCATAGTTGATTTTTTTGTAAACATGGCTAGTCACATTGATTGCTTGGTGAATAATTTGAAGTGGACCTGCCTTGAGATCAAGTTGCTGCTCCACCTGCAAAGAGAGAAGGTGTTGGATAACATTCTGTTGACACATCGCCAGCTCTACGCAAACCAACTAGTGTGCAATTACTTCATAACTCTACTAGAATGGGATGGATGGGAAAATGCTCTTTGTCAAACTTTCCAGTGCATCAATGTGTATCAAGAGATGACAATCAATCAGAACGAATGCCTAGTGGAGAAGCCGCCAGCTCTTGAAGACACGCAAGATGTGATGATGACTCCAACAATAATGTTGGAAGAAATGTCAAAGCTAATCCGAGTTTGCCATGATTATCAGACATCCAAAGCAAAAACGTGTAGCGTGCACTGTGCTATTCCAAAAGCACTTTAGTCATTATTACATGATAGTTGTAACGCATTGTACATCCAATAAGTGTAAATGAGGTGTCCTATGAGCTTATCTACTTAGCCCCCAGTCGAGCTTGTCCGTTCTATTTTTCATCTATATAAGGCATGTATGCCTCTGTTTGTAATCATGGGTATTTTGAGATTGCAATAGAATTTGCTTGAGCCTGAGTTCAAAGGTTCAGATTGCACAATATCTTGGTATTGTGAAGTATTCTTAAGTGAATACAACCCTTGTTCCATGTAATCTAAGTTAGCCTAAACAAGTTCTTGCGAACAACACATTATGCTACCTTAATTGATAGGGGTGCAGCCCACTAAGTACTACACAGTACCTCTTGGGGGTGTTCGTAGCTACGCTTTAAGCGCTCATCGTGTCATTTGTTCTGATTTTGTTATGGTCTTCAAGACACCTAGGGAGTACCATGATCAGCTTAATGCAAAAAAGAACTCATGTAGCCAACCCCATTTTGTTGGGATAAAGCTAGGATGATGATGATGGTTAGTTAATGTTTTATGTTTATTTACAAGCTCATTGCCTTTCATGTTAGAAGCTTTAGGCTCAGTTATGATTAGAATATCATTATGCTATTGTTTTTTCACTAGAACATTTTCCAATTTTTTTAACTAATTCTTTTGATTTACTGTTTATTTGTTTTATTTAGTGTTGTTTTTTATATTGGTTTTACTTTTCCTAAAACTAGTCATTAAATCTTTTAAAACAACTTTGTATTTTTATCTTTTCCCTATAACTAACCATATTTATTGTTCATATTTCTCAAGTCATAAGATGTAGGTTAGAGCTTGGGAGCAGCCATTAAAAAGACGTTAGGCTTTCCCTCATCCTCCGACCCTCCCAAGACCCCACCTTGTTGGGATAGCATTAAACATATAGGTATTATCATTTTTTATTTCTTTTTTTTATCCTAAAACTAGTTATTTTCAATATAACCTTTGTATCTTTTAAATTAATTTTTCATTTTTTCCTTTTTCCTACAACTAGCTATTTTTTTCTTAAAACTAACCATTACCTACTACATCTAAACCAGCCATTAACTATAATGCTATTTACTCTCTCTCTAATCTTTAAAAAACCAATTGTAATTAATAATGAATCTAGTATGATTCAAAACATCTGGTAAAGAAAAAAATATGCAAGCTATTGATGGTACATTCATGTAATATTTTTACATTGCTGGGCTGATGGGCTTAACTATGCAGTTGCTACATAAAGCACTAAAAATCTTCTCCAACATAATGGGAATAATTATAAACATGAACACAAATTAATTATATTGCTTGGCTGTTTCTGAAACAAGGACACAAAAGCTTATCAGCCTTTTGGGATGCTCAATTGATACCCTTCCCACAAAGTAGTAGAGTAACCATATGTAGGAAAAAATCCTTGCAGAAATTGATAAATGTTTGGAGGGCAGGCAAGCTAAAAACGTTCTACATGACATTGTGTTCAAAACAACCAAAACTATAATTGAATAGATTAAACCAATGGAAAGAACGTTCTTGGGGTCTTTGAAAATGGATAGAACCTTGGAAACTTAACCAGAATGAAATTTGACAACATTCAAAAACAGGAGGATAGTGACTGCAACAACTGTTTAGATTTAATATCACTTTACTAGGTAACTTGGTATAACGAGTGTATACAGCGGATAAGCCATGAATCGAAATAATGAAGTATTTCTACATGCATAACAGAATATCCTTTCATAATACCTCGACAGTCACGAATATGTCACCCATTCCAAGCGACTTGAACAAATTTGACCTTGGATTATAAAGCATTATAAGCTCAAGTCTACATGTGTTACTTTGAAAGGGAAAAATCATACTACAAAGGCAGCCTATTTCAAAATGTATCAACATGAAATATGCTATCATTCCAGGAAATGGGAATGTGCAGTACTGCACCTTGCATCTTTAGCTTATAGAATAAGTGCCTTAAAGGCAAGATTCTGCCAAGGGGTTTTCTCACCCATCTAGAAATGAATTTCATTGAGACCTGTACTCTCTGTATTCAGGAGAGTGGAAGCGTAAATAGTATTTTCTGAATTTCCCTTTTACAGTGCAAATTTGAGAGCAATTCAAATTGGTTTCTCAATAAATCTTCGTTTTTCCCAAAAATGCAGTCTATTTGACCAAATTATAGGACTTATATGGTACTGATAAATTAGAAAATGAGAGTATGATGAACATTGTTGTAGAGTATTTGGTACAAATTGCAAAGGAAGCATAATGGTAGGATTTTTCAACAAAAAGCTAGAACTACACTCTCAATGTGACTTGTGATTTTATACTATTGAAGGGTTTCATCTGGAAGAATGATATTCTTAGTGTATATCCTTGTAGACGTTTTGTTTAAATATTGTGATTTACGGTTCAATGTTAGTCTAACAACTGAGCCCTTATGAAAACTGGAATTTCCATTCTCAACAGGAAAAGTAGTTCTTTAGCTTATAACTAAAATAAAGAATCATTCATAGGGATAAAAGTGACAGATGAATACAACTTAGCATATAACTTTTAAATACTCTTCTTTTCTTGTAAATAATGTTTCCACTTTTAAGCAATTCTTATTTCCTTGCACTTTATTTTCCACACCATTCATATGTTTGCTTTCCATTTTCTCATGCTGTGTATAGCTGTCACATTCTCTCTAGCAACTGCTCCTTCAGTTCCTTCTCATTTTCTAGCCACAATTCATGGAGAAAGCTTGCCAAAAGATTCCTTGCTGACTTGATCTCCAATGTCCTAATTGTACCAACTATCCCCAAATTTCTCTGAAAATGAAGATTGAACTCTGTAGATTCATAAGGATGTGTCTGCAACTTCACTTTACTCATTCCAAGATCCATTCCCCTCCATGGTTACACCAACATCAAGTCCTAAACTTTTTTTGTCACTGAAAGACTGATTCTGTTTGGCTTATCACTTGGATCCAAGACCTAGCGAGGCATATTTTGAGGGCTAAGGCCAAGAAGAGTAAGTAACTTGTGCAATTTATCTTGGCCAAATTCTTTATTTTATTTTCTCCTTTGGTTAGCATAACTTACTAAAACTTATTTCTTTTATCATTTAACACAAAACTCTTTTGATTGAATTTAATGTCATATTATGGACTTTTCTAAAGTGTAAATGATTTCCTTGTTTCTGAGAATCTTACTTGATTTCTCTTATAGATTCACATCAGTTATTGTTTGATCAAGGCCTGCAAGATAACAAGGCTCTAAACCCACAAAAGCAAAGAATTTGCTACTTGCCCTCTTTAGATTCAAGCATATGCCATGTCCAAAAACGTTGAAACTAATATCTAGAAAATTCTGATAAGATAGAGAAACTTTTAGTCCTCATCAACTTCTATAATAGAGCATTCATCCAAATAAGTTGAAATTACAGTAGATAACCAAATCATCAGTGGTTATTTGTTTACTACTGCCATGTGATTTAGTCCAACAGCAAAGTAGAATGTCTTAGGAAAAAGCTTTTTAACCTGATTATTAACTATTTTTTTGTAGAAGATTCTCACCACAAGGGCTCTCCATTAAACGTCACTAGCTTGTGAAAAACACCCAGCAATGGCAACAATTTTCAGTATAAATCCCTTGCTATGTTGCATGTACATTTAATATTCACAAAAGTTGAATCCAATGAAAGAAGTATTTGCATTTCAATTTGGCTTTAAAATGTCATTGTCCTAAAACATGATCCTGTATATGCAGAAAAAAGAGACAATAGAGCCACTCAAAAAAAGGGGGCACACACCCCACATGCAAACTATCCTCCACAAGTTCACAACACATTTATGCACCTTACAATTTTCCAAGCTAGCGTTTTCAATGACATCCTTATTCTTTAGTATTGCTCTTCTAAAAGTTTTCTAGTTCCATGACATAGATTTTGCTCTTTGTTCAATAAGATGACTAATGAAATACTTCTGTCACACTCTGCAACTCTTAATCTGTAAAAAAAGCATCAACAGCCTAATTCTACTCCATTGTCTTTAATTGGGAATTCCGTAGTTTCTAGAGTGAGTTAAAGCATCCAACTTTCCATGTCAAGCATACTTAACTTACCTCCCCATTTGGAAGGAGCAAAAACATCTCATTCAAATGGAGAAGATCGGAAACCATGTTAAAACGATGGACATATATAAAAACTGTTACACCTTTTGAACCATGTCCTTGTTTTATTTGAAAAACTGAAAATCTATTTGTTTTATTGTTGTTTTTTGAACAATGTCTTCTGAAAGTCAATAAAGTTTCGAAAAGCACTTTATATGTTCATAACATTAACAATGAAAGCAAGGTATCCTTGGCCTATTCCTGCATTAATACAAAAAAATTACTCATATGTTCGAGTTATGCTGGCCATATATATACCTTTTAGCTTTCCTACATCGGTATGAAATCTAAATCCACAGCACCCAATTTTATTCCATTCACAGTTTCATCATTCATACTGTATATGTTTCGCACCACTGCACTATATTTTGAGAGGAAAACCAAACACTATTTAATAGAAGCAGAATGAACGAATTGAGAAGATAGATTGTGAATAGTTCACAGTTTCAAAGATGAAGTAGCAAGTTTCAAAACACCGCAAACGTACCATGCGTTTAAATTTCTCACTGAATGCCCTCATCTGGTTTATAGTGTAAAAATAAAAGATTTTATACAAAGGAACGTGATAATTTGCAACACTGAAGTAAAATGATTTTCACTTTCACCTAAAATTATGACAGCAAAAAATCTCGGGACACATATTGCATTCAAACGTTTCAAAGCAACAGCAATGTCCCGACAAAAGAACAAAAACAAGACAAGAGGTAGGGCAAGAGCGTAAAAACCTGCAATGATGTCGTAGCAGCTTCGTCAGGAAAAGAAGTTGAATGCGTTTGCAATGTCGTAACAGCTTTTGCAGGAAATTAAAGTCGATATTGAATTTACGAATTTATAACAACTCGCCATGTTTAATATTAAAAAAAAAAAAAGTTCTCCCACGAAAATGGAATTGGCTGAATCCCATGACATGGTTCATCGTGAGTTTTCCACACATGAGAGAGCGGATCGAGGATTCAAACAGCAAATTCGCAATGCTTAGCTGGAATTTGCAACTTGTGGGATGAGAAACCAACCCAATTATCTCATTGTTGGGATAAATGGAGGCTAAGTCAAGTTTCCCCCACCCCCCACCCAAATTTTTGCAAATTGCTTACACCTTAAAAACAAAAACAAAAAAAGAGTTCAAAAACAAAAAAAGAGTTCAATTGTAAGTGAAGAATGCTGGAAGTGTGATTACCTTGCACTACTTTTTTTCTCACACCTTTTTATTGTAGTTGTTATATCTTTTAAATATCTTTTTGTTCTTTTTTCCTTATTTCCTTTTTCATATTTTTTTTTTTCATTTCTTTACAACGAGTTATTTTTATTGTAGTTATTATATCCTTAAAATTATTTTTTTAACAACTAGCTTTTTAAAAAACTTTTTGTGCCTAAAACTAACCATTACTTCTACATCTCAACTAGTCCTTCGTTGTAGTGCTATTTAGTCGTTAGTTGTAGTGCTATTTATTTTCTCTTCATTATTGAGAAATCAATTGCAACTTATGATGAATATAGTATGATTCAAAATGTCTTTACATCTCAATTGTAATGCTATTTATTCTCCTCTAATTCTTGATAAATCAATTGCAATTGATGATGGATTTTGTGTAATATGAAATGTCTTGCAAAGAAGAAATATGCAAGCTATGGATGATATGAGTTAACCATGTAAGCTACCTCTCATTCCCAACATAGGTAACATAGTCCTTGAAGTATAATTTGAACTTGTAAGATATTGCATACAAGTGAAGGAATAATATTTTCTTTGTACCAAGTTGCAAGCTTGGGTGTCAAACCCCACAATATAAAGTTTGAGATATTATTATGATTTTTTAAAAAAACTAAGGTCATAATTAGTAATATGCCAACATCCCCAAGTTGGTGTAAAGTGCAAGTAATGGGCTTTGAATCTAGTACCTTTCAATGCATGGAGTATGAGCTAACCAATTAACCAACTTACCATGCTTTAGGTATTGTTATGATAATTCAACCAAAGTTATTTTGATTGATTATTTCTAAAACTAAAACTAAACCAACACTTATATAGACCAAAAGGATATGTACAAAAATACATTAGTAATAGTAAAACTTAAGTTTCATAAATGTGTTTAATATTCTTGTAGTTTGAACAATTCTTTATATAATGCTCCGGAACTATCACTAATTGCCTACAATAAAGAGGAGTTAGCTTAGTGGTAAAGACTTTTGATTTGAAAGCTCCAAATCATGGGTTTGATTCTTGTGGGCAATGTTGAGTTATATATCTTGGGGTATATCTATATTACAATTATTTTAGAGTTTCTTTCCATGAGTTACACTTAGAGTTAGAAGTGAGTGCCTGCATGTGGTAACTAACAGTTGTATAGAGTCTTTATTGGAGTGGATTGTACCTGAACATAATTCATGATTGGTAATAAAGATCAAGATTGTTTTTTATCATTACAGCATCTCACTTAGATTAATTTTACTTTTCTATGGTATTTACAATTACCAAGTCATTTACTTTTGTTAAGTATTTTACTTTTCCAATGTCCATTAGTAAGGCGAAATAAGTACAACTAGTTTCGAACATTAAGTGTAAACATTTGGTAACCTAGTAGTGACTTCACTTGATTTGCTTAATAGTGGATTCACTTGGTAATCCCAGTAATGGTTACATGAGCCTAGGGCATCACGGCAAGCTAGGAATGAATGCTTATCATCATAAGCTAGGATAGATTTACATTTTAGTTATCATCTAGATTTAGATTTTATTCTCATTTTCATTATAGAAGAACTTAGGATTAATTCAAGCCTACAACATCATAATATCATATACCTCACCGAGAGTTAAACCATACTACTCGCACTTTACTAACTTCACGTGAGAAGAAAACAATTGTAAACCAACCATCAAACACTAGCATATTTATATTGTCCATCCACATATTATGATTTGGTTGTGCATGAATGCTCATGACTTGTATAGTGGAGTGTTCGAATACCCAACCACTTATCATTGGTGTCGTTGTTGGGGTTGTGTTAATGTTTGCTTAGTCTTTGATTTTATAGAGTTCATTGTCTTAAGAATTACAAAGTTTATCTTTCATACTTGAATTAATTCTTTTAACACACATACACATACTTAAGAGTGTCAAAAACACAATATGGCTTATACACTTAAGGAGAAACCACGACTTGCTAATGAAATTCATAAGAGTCATTACAAAAAATATGATAAAGAAGATTGAAGTGCATCCATGCAAACCAAGATTCCTATGCTCATACTAATCTACATTATTCTAATTTCACATTTGTCTTCCACTAGGATGAACAGCTAAGGTGGAAAGATTTGTAAGGCAATGTTGTTTTGCCTCTTGAACATTCTACACCATCAATGTTGACAAGCAACCTTAATGAGGTTGAACCTTGGCCATGCACAAGAAGGGTAGCACATTACAAAGCACATGACCTAATCATACCATCCAATAGAAGCTTAGGTAAGAAGGGATGCTACTATGAAAACAAGGCATGAGCTTGATAAAGGAAAGAAAGTACCACAAATGGTTATCCTAGAGAAAAGATATGATGCAATGTTCCATACAGAGAAGTTTTATCAAATCAATGGATCTCAATCTCAAACACATGTTATCCATAGCGAAGACCGTGTCAAGCTATAATTACATTTAGCTCTTATGGAAACACCCAGAGGAGATAAGGAAGCTCCATACTTAGGAGGAATTCAAGGCCAAGAACCTCCATTGAATCAAAAAGGAATGAATCAAGGAGCCATGGAAGGAGAACTAGTTGACATCATTCTCCAACTTCTTCCTCTTCATCCTCATACTTATCTAGAGATTATGATAAGAGAGAAAGAAGAATGAGGGATCATGATACGAAAAGACAAAGGGATTCTAAGAGACATAAGCATTGAAGAAGACATCTTGATGAACAAGAGGATAATTATGAGAGAAGAAGAGATAGGATCATTTATGAAGAAAGATAATATTATGAGCAGCGAAGGGGTCATCACTATAATAGAGCCTACAAAATTGAAAATTATGAAGAACACTTATTGGCCATTCACAACATGATCAATATCATAGTAGCAGTTTATATCCCTACTAGGCATGTAAGAAATAGTTGCATCAAGTGACTAGATATGAATAACATTCTCAAGTTTGAACGTGGATATAATGCAGATCCACATCATCATCTTCAAGCCTTTACAACATCTATGCCCTTCAAAACATTAGGAATGATTGGAAAAAATTAAAGTTATTTCCCAAAATGCTCATTAAGGAAGTAGAGAGCTAGTACAAATTCCTACAACTAGAGACAATCTGAAGATGGAGTACCATGCTGAAGCTTTTTAATGACAAGCATCAAACTTATTCCAGAGTGTCCAATTTAAGAAAATAAATTTAAGGATGGAGCAAGGGATACGTGAATCCCTTAATGTAGTAATGGGCAGGTATTATTCATTACTACATAGATGCCCAGGGTATGGATTTTCTCAAAGGGAACAACTTAGACATATCATTGATAGGTTAATGAACAAGACTAGAGAAACTCTTGGGGTATATGTCTACGGTAGGTTAATAAAAAATGACAACCTATCAAATTCAAAGATTAATAGACCAAGTGGTCAAAGAGGAAGGAGAATTAAAGAAAAAAGAATTAGCTAAAGAGTACAGTCAAGATCCTGTAATGAGAAAAAGAGATGTGATATTATGCAAAAGATAAGAAGAAGAAACTTTGGATGATACAATCTAGAGAAAGACTCTACACATCCAAAAATTAGTCAATGATAGTCCAACTAAGGTAGAGAAAATATGAGATTCTGTGGATGAAAATTTTGCAACTTCACTCAAGATAGTAGAGGAAAAGACTAAACAAGCTTTGAACAAAAAATAAAGAAAGGAAGAAAAAAAGAGACAATGGATGAGAAAACTACAAACATAAAGGAAAAGTTGATGCAATTGAAGAATTAACAAACTCTAGTTCAGAAGAGAAGAAGAATGCTAAGTGTGCCAATATGAACATCCTAAAGGATGTTGTCCTCACTTACAAGAATTTGGAGTAGACGTGCTTAACCCAAGATTTGTCAAGAAACAAATGCCAAGACAATTACCTTACCCACAATGTAACTTCCAACAACCTTACCAACTATCATATTATCCAAGTAGAGCCTATCCTAAATCACAGGAGTAATACCAGCAATAGTGGGAACAACCACCAACATGGAGTATTCCACCATCAAGGTAGCAGTATCCATATAGGTAACCAGATCCCTATGGATATTATGTTCAATGTTCAATCTCTTTGGGAAATGCTTTAGTCCACACCTCCTCTCACTACTATCCACCAAAGTATCATAGACCATTACTTCATCAATGGATCCAAATTCTTACATGCCTTAACTAGTAGCTAGTCCCTCACTGTAAACTCCTAACTTCCTACCAATAGTGCCACCACTGTTAATGCAAGGAGAAATGCTAACATAACCATAGCAAAAGAGTGCTACCATGGTAGTTAATACACAAGAGTAAAGAATCAAGTGGGAATGAAAAGGATGTGACATCAAGGATATTTGTGAATTCTCTAAGGCTACTACTATAAGTCTTATCTTGTTGTTAAGTTGTATTATTTACTTGAGTTTTAATGAAAAATGGTAGTATGTCTACAATAAGTGTTGCCTTACCATGTCACTAGAAAGACATGTTACCCATGCCTAAAAGTTTTCCTTTGGTAAGGTTAACATAGTAATAACATAATAAATGCACAGAATAAAAATTTCTAGGGATTCCATGGGAAAGACATGTTACTCATGCCTAAAGGTATTCAACTTCTTAGAATTTCAAGGTTTCTTGGACTTACATTGATTACAGGGCTAGAAAGACATGTTACCCATGCCTAAAGGCACTCCCCTATCCAATGGCCATGTCTCATTTTTTTTAAAAAGTGTACTATTAATAAACTACTTCATTGAACTTCATTACCAAGTGTTAATACTTCTTGCAGTTTTAATAATCTTGTGATTGTTAGTTTTTTGATGATATAATGCAATATCACTGGTAAGTAGTATGAACTTGATTTGGATCTTGGACAGAAAGGCTAATGATTACTTTAATCATATATCACACATAAGAATCCATTATGCCTATGGTAAGACACCTCATGTCCCAATTCCTACAATCCCTTCTACCTTCATTCCACCCCACTATTATCTATGATTATAATTCAATGGTTTTATATAATATAGTACTATTTTTTCATTCAAGTGGTACTAACATGTGTGTTTTGCAAGATAGGTATGTTTTACATTCAACTCCTTAAGTGCCTACAGACACTTGTAGATGTGGTTGTACAAGGGCATTAATGGTTGAAGCGTGCTTCAAGGAGGACAAACTTGTATAACTCTTGTGCTTCATACCTGATTACCAATTCCACATCATCTTATGACTCTAAGACACTTAATCCATCAATTTTGACTTTCCTACATTCTCATGACTGATCATACTTTTGGTAATTCCTACAACCCATCTCCTATATACCTCACAAACCTACTTTGCCAAAGATTCCTTCTTTCACAAACTTTTACTACTAAATTTTCATATTCTGAGCACCATCTATGATCAAGAACCCTTTATACCACCTCTACGTCTTCCAAACTATCCATTTATTCCAATTTTCCACCAAAAATTGCTCAAAAATCAAAAAATTTCAATGGTGACATTGTAGTTACAATGTATTAGGCCCTAATATGTTGCAACTACGATGTTGTATCTATGATGTATTCAATATAGATTGTCTATTTATATGTACAAGAGTTGGGAAATTTTTCATTTTCCACATTTCAAGCTAGGGGAGTTCATGTTATTTTCTAACCCTCTGGCAACCAAAATTCAAAGCTCCATAACTTCCTCATTGTAGCTTTGATTTGCATGATTTCTTGATCATGGAGTGACCAACTTAGTTGTGGGAAAGAGTGATGCATGTAAATGAGTCAAATTGGACTAAATTTCTCTAATGCCAAAGGAGTATATTAACGGTAAGAATAAGAAAAAATAAGCATATTTTAATCAATTCTCCTAGCCACTTATCCAATCACATAATAAATGAAAAAATAATAAATGTGAGAGGTCATAACAATCAAAAGAACAATGAATAAAGGTATCTTTTTGAAATTTTTGAAATTTTTCTAACTCTAAAATCATAATAAGAGCTATAAATAATAATAAGGATAAACTTAAGATCAAATTCTCAAACCCAAGAAAGGACTATGAACCAGTAGGAACCTATTTGAAATCCTTGGGTAATCTCAAACGAATCCCTAATGATTGCAAATGGCTTCTAAAAGACCCATAGAAGGAAGATCCTCACAGTAAGGAAGCAAAATACCCAGAGGTAGAGGTAGAGGACAAGCTAGAGAATAGACTCCACAAGTGGAGCAGGAGACTCAATCCTTTAGCATTCATCAATAAACACCTACAATAGAACACTTTGCTCAAGCTGAGGCTAAAGTACCACTAGTTGCAGAGCAAGGACAGTGCCTCACATTATCGACAAAATGTATTTAGCCCATTCAGGAAAAATCAATCATGTCCACAATTATCATGGAACTCAACTTTGAACTGTTCATGGAATTCACACCTGCCAACATCCAAGAACAACTCCAAGCCTCTTCTATACAACTAGCTCTATCATGCAGTGGAGAATGGTACTTAGGAGAAGTATACCAATTCTAAAAGAAAAAGTAGGATGATGCTATAGTTAAAATTGAAGAAGTCACAGTGCCTTACTCAATGGAAGCAATTGTAAAGGCACTTAATATTCCTAATGTTGGATTAAACATTATGTAGATCTCTAAGATTTGACATGGAGGCAAAGAAGTTATGGCTACAAAGGGCCTATGACAAAGTAGATAAAGAATATAGTGAACTTTTTGTTGAGGAGAAAATATACTTCAAGATAGGAACTTACCACATTTTTCCCACTAAGATATTAAACAAAATTTTCACCTATTTTACAAGAGGAAGCACTATTCTCATGGGAAAATTCAGTGCAAATTTGGCTTATTTATTGTTTCTAGAAATCTAGAGGAGATTTAAAAAAAGAAGGTAGGGAAACTTATATTGCCATTTCCTTACCTCATTAGAAGGTTATGAAAACAAGAAGGAATTTTGAGCTATAAAAATGATATCTTACATAAGGCCTAGAATGCATCTTATCTTGAGATGTCCAAGCTAGTGCCACCAAAGAAAGATCAGTTGCAGAAGCCAACAAACACTAAGGGAGTAGCAAGATCAACATCAGTAGGCAACATTCTAGTTACAAAAGAGGAACAAGTAGGACCTAGTGGGTCAACTCCATTTGGTGATAGATATGAATCAAGCACTTCACTAGCTCAACAAGACTATATAGACCTTCTATGAGCCATTTGCAACATATTGCCAAAATCATAAGTTGGGGAAATAGGAAAGGTTCCAAAATATATAAAGTAAGAGATAATTCTATAAGACCTACTATATCAATAGGACATGCTACTAGTCAAATCTGATTGCAGGTAGGAGAAGAGAAAGATTAGGCACAACAAATTTCTCAGAACACTGCATCTTTTCAAGTCATGCAAGAAGCTAGAGAAGTAGACACAATTATGGTAATGCAACACTAGGATGTAGTACAAGTAGTAGAGGTGATCATAGATCACATTAAAGAATCATTTAATGTTTTCATTATGCCACTAATAGATATTGCTAAAGCTAGAGATGTTGAAATGATAGCTAGTACATCCATGCCCCCAAAAGAACATGAAGATATCCTAGATCAACTAATGCAGATAGGCCAAGTAATGCATAATCTCTTTGATATTCCCAGTGATATCACTATAGTCCTAGTTAGATCTGATCTCAACAAAGGATAAGCTGGTAATGACCAAAACAAGAGTTAAACATGTAGAGAATGATGTGTAGAGGTTGCAAGCTAAATTAGCAACCTTAAGAGTAGAAAAGAGAGACCCTTCACAATACATAGTGCCACACTAGCTCGATAAATTTAGAATTGAAAAAGTGACCTAGCTCATAGCTAGAAACATCCAAGTGGAGATGGAAAAGGAGAAGGCAACATGAAACACCTTTGTAGGACAAGCTCAAGAATATGCACATGATAAAGCATTAATGACCCTCGAAGAACAAAATAAAAGAATTACTACTAAAAATACAAGATTGATAAATATAGAAAAATAAACGAATGTTCTTGAAGATAGCATCCATAAGCTTAGAGAATAATTTGTAAGAGTCAATTAGGATATGTGAAAATTAGTTAAAGAAAATAGAACCCTATCAATGAAGGAGGTCAATGCAATCTATCACAAATTTTCTATTGAAATCAACACATGAAAAAATGAGGCCAAGAAGCATGAGAGGCTAAAAGAGCACTTCAGGGACTAGGTAGGCATGTACAAGCAAATCAATGAAAAAGAAATACAAATGGATAAAGCCAAAATTAGCTCCATCACTACATAGACACTTGATTAGTAGCCAATTATGGATGGTCTTGCCCATGTCCATCAAGCTAAAGTGAAGAACAAGAACCTACAAATTGAAGACCTTACAGAGTACATGGGATTAGCAAACCTTCAGTATGCTAATCTAGCCATGCTTATAGCATGAAGGAATAGAAATGATTTGGAGAAACAAGTGATTGTGACCTATGCATTGTATGAGAAAGAGTTTGCAGATAGAAAGGATGTACAACAAAAATTGCATATTGCAAACTCTGAGCTTGAAGTGGTCAAAGCTAACTACTAAGATAAAAAGGATGTAGCAGTAAACCTAGCCTAAAGAATGAGAAATTATTAAGAGTTAAGAAAAATGGCAGGACATTTGAAGAAGAGAAATGGTAGTTTGTAGCTTGGTATGTAAAAGAAAACAAGATGTTGACATAGTTGCCATGTCCATGGAATGTACCAACTCTAGCTAACATTACAAAATTTTCTTGGATAGTACATGATCCATGATGAGAACAATTACTCTAATTATTAGAGTGGTTACCCTAGTGGTTACTTTAGTGGTCACTCTAGTAGTTATTCTAATTATTAGAGTGGTAACTCTAGTAGTTACTCTAGTAGTTATTCTAATTATTAGAGAGGTTACTCTAGCGGTTAATTTAGCAGTTACTCTAATTATTAGAGTAGTTGCTCCTAAGTCTATAAATATAGTGCCCAGGCGCACAATTGGAGAGAAGTCTTTTAGTAGTCAAGTAGTGAAACTCTTGTAGTCTGTTGGAAAGTTAGAGTATTTTCCAAGTGCCCGTAGTAAGAGGTCTAAGTGTGGATGGATCTTTATTTGAGCATTGTCTACCTAAGCATACCCTGTGTATGGCAATAAAGATGAGCTCTTTGATTCATCCTTGCAGCACTTGAGATTTGTTTTCTTACGTATTTCTTTTATTTTATTTTCTTATGCATTTATTTTATTTTATTTTATGCACTTTACATTTCTGTTATTAGCACAGCAATTCAGTTTGATCAATTAAGCAAATCGTTAAATTACACAAGCCTGACCACTTCAAGCATGCGTGTAATTCTTGGTAACCTAGTAACGATTAGCGTTTGGTAATCCTAGCAGTGTTGCACTAGTTCAAGATGTGTATGACAAGTGGGAACAGATGCTAGTGTTAGGATTAGTTAGAACTTAGTTAATGAGTAGTTAAGTTAAATTAGTCACTTAGTTACCTCTCTCCTTCCCTACTAGCACAGGACATAAAAACATAAAAGCTATAAAAATCATATGCCTCAAGCTTACTTAACCATACAATCGTGACATACAGGTAAACTTGGGAAGACAACAATCAACCAACCTATCCTTGTTCCATAAGGGCACATAAGCACTAGTCCTTGGAATTTGACCAGATCGTGTGTGAAACGCTCATATTCATATGGATGAGCATAGGGGTACCTCTCCGCTCATCATTGGCATTGTTGCCAGGGACTTAGTTGTTTGTATGCTAATTAGAACCTAGGAAATCATTCACATCGTTGGAACAAACCCTTAGGGTTGATTGAGGAAATAATAAACAAGAGTACATTGCACATTGAATAGACAAATATTTCTCCTTCTTTGTATGAAAGTGCCTCACTGCCTAGGTCTGAAACAGGAAACAGTCGATTGTGTAATACACATGACATTGATCCGCCAGTCCATCAACAAGTTCAAGTGGTATATATTTATCTTGATAAGTATATACCAGACTTCACCTTTATCCTTCATCAAGACGAACAACTACATTGGCAAGACTTAGAAGGTAACATAGTGTTATCTCCTGATTGTTCAATCCTGAGCATGCTTCTTCGTGCTCTCACATGAATTGGCATGCCGCACTTACATGCAGAATACATTGTGCAAGACCATGACTCGAGAGAATACCATCCCACAGAGGCACAATGTCAAAGGGACTTGCAACAGGAGAGACATCATAAGTCCTTGAAGGATAAGTGGTCCTAGGATGCCCCACATGTCTTAAGCGAAAATAGGAGTGGTGAACCTACCTCAAGAAGTTAGCCACACAACAATGTTCCTCTTCTTGACTTTGGCCAAGGGGTTGTGTATCAGAACCTTCATTCCACTATTCATAATCTAGGTTCTGATACCCATGGGCACAAAGGGTCTGAAAAAGGGACACGAACTCATGATAAAGGTGGACATTCTGATCATAATCATGATTGGTTGAGACCACATAAGAGAAGGTAGCAGACATCATCATGGTGACAGTTCTCCTTCTTCTTCACCTTCATCATCTCCTTCATCCTCTCCTTCAATATCCAGATGTGGTCATAAAGAAAAAGACCATGGGGGTAAAGGAAGGCAAAGTGGAAGTCATAGATGAAACAACCAGGAAAGGGGACGAGGGCACTCTGGAGAGGGAGGGCGTAGAAGAAGGAAGAGTAGGGAACAACGTAGGCATCATAGACGCCATGGATGAAATGATCATGATGAACCCCTACTCGCTACTCGAGGTATGTTGGACATAATTGAGGCTGTTAGAATTCCAACAAGGCACTAGAAAGATAGTAGGATCAAGAGATTAGATACGAACAATATTCCAAAATTTGAATGGGGATACAATGCTAATCCTCAGAATCACTTACAAGCATTCCATGATGCATGTGCCTTATAAAATATAGAGAACGAATGGAAAAAACTTAAGTTGTTTCCATGAACACTAGTTAAAGAAGCGGAAAGCTAGTACCAATCTTTAGAATCGGAATCCATTCATAGGTGGAGTACTATGTTAGAAATATTTAATGACAAGTACCAAACGTACTCCCAAGTGTCTAACTTGTGAAAGCAAATCCAAGGCTAGAAACAAGGAGGACATAAACCCTTGGATGCTACCATGGGCCGATATTATGCACTGTTACACCTTTGTCCTAGCCATGGTTATTTGCAAAGGGATCAACTGCGCCATCTCATGGATGGGCTTAGGCATGAAACGAGAAGAACCCTTGGGACTTATGCCCAAGGAAGACTATCTGAGCTTAGGTTCCATCAAATTCAAAGATTATTGGAGCAAATTACTAAGGAAGAAGGTGAGCTATGGAAGAGAGAAAGTGTGAAAGAGTATAATCGAGATTCTTCCCTTTAGAAGAGGGGAGTAAGATTTTGTGAGGATGAAGAAGAGTCACCACTCGAAGAGATGGTGAATAGGAAAACTTTTCCTATCCAAAAGATGACATCAAAAGTTTCGGTAAAGGTAGACCAAATGTGGGATTGCCTAGATAATAGATTTCAAACTATTCTTAAAATAGTAGAGGAGTCTAGAGAGCAAGGTAGTGAGAAAAGAAAAAAGAAAGAGGCTAAACATGCATGTAGCAAGGGTAAGGGAAAAGTTGCCATCATTGAAGAGGTTGTGGATTTAGAAATAGATAATGATAGTGGATGTGAGATATGCCAATATGACCATCCTAAGGGATGTTGCCCTATAATCTCACATCTGCAGGAGTCTAGGATGTATGCACTCAACCCATGATTAAACAAAAGGCAAACACCTCAAAGGTTACCTTATCCTCAAGGTAACCCAAGGTAGTTCCACCAACCCTTAACATATTATCTCAATGGAACTCCATCATAACCGATTGAGCAATATCAATAGTGTCAGCATCCACAATCATGGGGAATGCCACCACCAAGGTAATAGTATCCTTACCAGCAACCTAACCCGTATGGATATTACGTGCAGTAGCCAATCTCCCCACGTAACTCTACTGGTCATGTCACTACTCAACCTCACTACCAAGCCCGTGAGTATTATGGGACTCCCTCTTCTAGAGGCGATATTCCACAAGCATATCATCCTTCTCATCTGGTTGCATCTCTTCCACCAATAGCTCCACTACCACCTGCTCCCACGATGTAGGGTAAAATCCCTATCCAACTGCAGCAACATAATGCCACAAGGGCTATTAACTCTCAACCTAATGTTGGTTCCAACAACCACATGAAGAAAAGACCTTTCTTTAGAACCAATAGACCAACTAAGCCCTTGTAATCACAAGCAGCTGATTTCTTAGATACCTCAGTATCAATCAAATCTTTGGAGCCCCCTTTAACTCAACCACCGCACTCAACACATACAGTCATGCTAACACATGTTGTCATTGATTGGATCAAATTTGGCCACCTTCCTAGGAAATTCTCTGATCCTGGGAGTCCTCTGATATACTTACAAATGGCTAGAAATGCACCATGCAAGGCTCTTTTGGATTTAGGTTCTGGTGTTAACTTGATTTCTCAAGAAATGTACAAGGCTTGGAACCTACCTCCATTGAAAAAGAGCAACATCTATCTGGAGTTGGCCAACCAGTCCATCACTATCCCATTGGGATTGGTGGAAGACATTGTTACCACTATTTGTGGGTGGTCATGCCTAGCTGACTTCCTAGTGATTCAGGTAAACAACGGTAAGGGGGACTTCCCAATCATAATGGGAAGAGCATGGCTAAGCACCATCGACGCACACCTAGGAATCTATGATCTTTCCCTAGAAATATCAAAGGAAAATACATTTGGAAAGATCAAGAAGAAGAAAGTTTCGTGCATCACATATAGTG
This sequence comes from Gnetum montanum, assembly GCA_015680685.1. NCBI lineage: Eukaryota > Viridiplantae > Streptophyta > Gnetopsida > Gnetales > Gnetaceae > Gnetum > Gnetum montanum. The sequence continues at coordinate 160,941 of MNCI01034424.1, read as the reverse complement.
ACACAAGATGTAATTGCGTGCAGAGGTCATGGTTTGTGCAAAGTTTAGCATTGCCTGCATGTAATCAGTGTGCACAAGTAATTAACATACAAAAATGCCTATATGCAGCAGCCACATGATAGGAAGACACCCAGTTGCTAATAGCAGATCAAGAAACTAGTTCACTCATATGCATAGAACCAACTGAGGGTTTGACTTGTGCTTACATCGATAGCATAGACACATTAGAGCAAGTTCACCACCAACTTCCAAGTCTTAACCTTGAAAATATCAACTAGGGGAAGTTGGAAATCCCTGAGAAATTTAAGCAGGAGCCCCTCAAGCTGAAACCATTGCCCACCGGTATGGAATACATGTTCCTTAAAAATGAAAAACTAGTAATTATCAATGCCAAGCTTACTCCTCAACAGAAAGAAGAACTGCTGAAGGTAATAAATAAATGGTCAGAAGTCTTCGCTTGGTCATATCCCAAATTAATTGGACTAGATCCTAGGATATGCCAACATAGAATTTACATTGACCCCTCCATGAAGCCTCAAAGACAACTGTAGAGGTGATTGAACCTTAAGCTAAAGTAAGTAGTTAAGGAAGAAATCGAACAGCTTCTCAAGGCTGGGTTCATATACCCCATTGCTAATAGTAAATGGGTTAGCCCCTTAGTTATTGTGCCTAAAAAGGGAGGCAAATGGAGGGTGTGCATAGATTTTAGGCTACTAAATATGGCAACATTCAAAGATCACTTTCCATTGCCATTTGTTGACCAAGTCTTAGACACCATCGCAGGGCATCGCTATTATAGTTTTCTGGATGGATATAGCGGATATAACCAAATACAAATAGTCCCAGAAGACCAAGCCAAGACTACGTTCACTAGTCCTTGGGGAATGTTTGCATACAAATAGATGCTGTTTGGCTAGTGCAATGCCCCTGCAACATTTCAATGACTAGTTCTAAGCATATTCCAACAGTAGATAGGGAATGGCGTGGAGATCCTTATGGACGACTTCTCCAGTTATGGAGCAAACTTTGATCAAGCCTTGGACCAGTTGAAGAAAGTGTTAAAAATATGTGTAGAAACCAATTTGAGGCTCAACTGGTAGAAAAGCCATTTGATGGTCCAAGAAGGCATAGTACTAGGGCACAAAATCTCACACACAGGGATAGAGGTAGACCTGGAGAAAATCAAAGTTATCCAAGGAATTACCTATTAACTGGAAATTGTTAAAGATATTCGATCATTCCTTGGACATATTGGCTACTATAGGAGATTTATTGAGAACTTTTCAAAGGTTGCCAAACCATTGGTGGAATTAACAAAAAAGGATGCATCTTTCGAGTGGACCAGGGAATGCAAATGAGCTTGTCAAACTTTGAAACTGAAGCTTGTAGAAACACCCATTCTACAAGCTCCCAAATGGTCCAAACCATTCCATATCATGACTGACGTGTCCAACTATGCCTCAGGAGCCATACTTACATAGTTAGATGACCAAAAGCATCCTTATTACATCCATTGTGCAAGTAGAAGTATCACTGGTGCACAACTTAACTACACTACCATACAGAAAGAATTAATGGTTGTAGTGTTTGCACTAGAAAATTTTAAACACTATGTATTGGGATATAAAGTATATATACATATAGATCATAGTGCAATAAGGTTCCTCATAAATAAGCCAATGGTAAGCCTTTGTATCATACGATTGCTTGTAATCTTACAAGAGTTCAAGCTTATGATGATCAATTGTAAAGGCACCGAGAACGTAGTTGTTGATCATTTATCTCAGTTGCGATGGGATAACAAAGAGGATGAGTATCCAATTTCTAATTATTGTCCTAATGAATTCCTCTTTGCTGGTGTAGTGAATAATCAATCACCCACTGAGACAAACTAGTATAGTAGCATTCTTACCTATCTCCTTACCCAACAAATACCACAAGAGTTAAACCTTAAGAAGAAAAAATAGTTTCTTCACCGAGCCAAGTACTTTATGGAAATCAATAGGCAACTTTACAAAGTGTGTCTTGATGGCTTAGTTCGATGGTTTGTTCCTGAAATAGATCAATTACGAGTTCTCCAAGATGCTCATGAGGGTCCTTGTGGGGGTCATTACACTGGTAGACGAATGGCTATCAAAATCTTGCTTGTAGGATATTATTCGCCTACATTGTTTCAGGACAGCCATCAATTCATCCAATCTTGTGAGCGCTGTCAATGTGATGGGGGAATGACTACTAAAATGGAGGATTCGCAACAATGGATTTAACCATTAGAACCCTTCAACATTTGGGGAATTGATTTTATGGGGCCAATTAGACCAATGTCCAATGGAAAAGCTTATATTATTGTTGCCATTGATTACCTAAAAAAATGGGCCGAAGCAGCTATTGTTAAAGATTGTACATCATCTACAGCTGTATGATTTGTTCAACAACAAATCATAAATAGGTTTGGTGTGTCGTGTGCACTTATGTCAGATAATGGTACACACTTCACATGTGCAACTTTTTGGAAATTAATGCAATGCTTAGGGGTTGAGCATAAATTGACTACACCATACCACCCCCAAGCAAATGGTCAAGCAGAAGTCACCAAAAGGGAGATTACGAAGATATTGACAAGAATCATTAGCAAGGTTAGGCAAGACTGGAGCACTAAACTGAACGATGCTCTTTGGGCATACCACTCCACATGGAAACTCCCTACAGGCTGCTCTCCCTATGAGTTAGTGTACGGTAAATTACCAATGCTTCCCATTCGAGCTCCATACACTATCTATGACATGTGACCTTAACCTTGACCTTAATTTAGCATAGAAATAATAATTAGTAACCCTTAACTTGCTAGATGAAAATCAATTAGCTGCCATGTCATCTAACAAATTGCACAAGGCCTTCAATAAACAATGTCATGACCTAAGAATTAGGAAAGTTAAATATCAGCCAGGAGATGAGGTTCTCTACTAGAATCCCACACATGTGCCACAATGTACTAAATTTCAAACACTATGGGATGGACCTTATATTATTTATGAAACTTTTCCTTCAGGGGTTGTGACAATATACAAACCTGAGAGCCTAGATAAGAAAATTTTGATCAACGTGCAACAAACCAAACCTTTCCAAGAGCTTAAGACAACCAGTACACATGCTACCTCTCTTGATGGACAACCCTACTCACTATTTCAGATCTCCTTCTTCCAACTTAGTCATGGGGGAGATGGCCACCTATGCTAATCATTTTAGGCCCTTAGTTCTTTTTGAATTTTTGATTTACATAATTTTCCAACTTTTCTTATTTTTTTTACAACATCGTTCATGTTTTTACTATTTCTTTGTTTGCTTGATTTACTTTTATTTGTCATCCAATAAGTGCTCATGATGGTGGATTACATTATATAATATTGATTGCTAATGTTTGGTTTTTACCTTTGAATTATGATGCTGATATTAA
>MNCI01034424.1:124512-143346 GCA_015680685.1 Gnetum montanum | reverse complement strand
AACTAGCCGTACACACCCGTAGATGCTCATAGTTAAGTTGTACTCACACAGCTCTATGAAAGCAATAAATAACATTAAATAAATAACAATGAAATAAACTAAGTGAATGCTGCAATGATGAAGTAATCTCGATCTTTATTGCCGGTCATGTGCGTGTCCAAGTACGGCACACTCGAATAAAGACACCGTACAATTACATTTACCACACTGCGGGAAGACACGGGAAAAATTCTAACTCTGGAGGGATCAAACTACCAGAGCTTCGCTACTCTAAAACTGGGATCCCCCGAACAAGGAAGAGCCGCCTCTTATTTATATACATGGCGGCGGACTGCGATATCGCGTACGTGATATCGTAGGGAAGGATGCGATATCGCGTACGCGATATCGCGGCCTATGCGATATCGCGACTCTGATACAACAGGGTGGTGATATCACGGTGACTGATACAACAGGGCTGTGATATCATGGCTGTGATATCATGACTATCAGCACTATGAGCAATTTAGGTCTCATCACTTGCAATAGAAGAACAATTCTCCAATTTAAATAAATCCTTACCATATAAAGCATATTCCACTTGGGTACATAAAAGCTATTTTAATAATCCATAGTTACCTCTTTGTAGTTTTCCAATGTTAGAACTTGATATGCCTCGTCCTAATCACAAAATTATGAAGAAACGATGTTTTCTATCATAGCATTGGTCATATTAGGCTCATCAAATTAAAATTGGTTATCTAGGTTATATAGATTGATTGAAAAATTCATATTTGTAAATGTTAAAGTCATCAATCTAGTTTTTACATAAATAATCACATCCATTGTTACCAACATAGACTTGTCTAAAATTAAAGGATAAACATTATTCAATGAAGATGTATAATAGTCTAACATAATGAAATCAATAGGGTATAAAGCTTTGTCTACCTGAACCAATATATCCTCAACAATACCTTTTGAATAAATAGTAGATCCATTAGCTAAAGAAATAGTAATATTAGTAAGTCTAATATGATCATAACCTAATGACTGATAAATTTGACATGACATAATATTTACACTAGCCCTAAGATCCACTAATGCATGATGAAATTTTCTATTACAAATCATACAAGTAATTGTAGGACTACCAAGATCTATTATCTTTTTAGGCATCCTAGCCTTCAAAATATTTGTAATATTTTCTACAAGGCTAACATGCTAGGTATTTTAATTTTATTTTTCATAGAACACAACTCCTTAAGGTATTTAGCATATTGAAGAGTATCTTCACTAGTTCTTAATAATAGAACATGTAAAATGACATCTTTAAAATGATTCTCTGGTTGCTTGTCATTAACCTTGTTTGATTCCAATCTATGAGGAAAAGGTGCCTATGGAAAAGAGGAATTAATGGATTCCTTTGAAGTAATCTTTGGATCAGGTGCTTCCTTCATAGGAAGTTCCTTTACAAAGATTCTTTCATATTCCTCCTCTAATTCCCTATTCTCAACAGTCCTCTAATAAGAAGTTTAAAGATCAACTACTAAACTACTTCAAGTCATTACATTACATTAATCACTATCGGATGACAAAACCATATGTAGTTTTATCTTCCTTGATACTTAGGATTTCATTTTGTTTGCGTTGGTAATGTGTCCTTAGGTTGTAAGGCTTGAATAAGCTTAATTATGTGATCATTTTTTTTTTGCTATAAAGTATGTTGTAAGTTTTTGTTTTGCTGTAACATTTGCTATTAAAACTCATGGTTGTGATTAGGTCTCCAAGAAGAGTTGAAATTATTATTATAATTTGGATAATTGGGCTGAAATGAAGGATATGATTGGAAATTTTGAGTTTGATTAGGATTCCATCCCATACCTTGTGAAGTTGCACTCCTCCCCTAGCCACCTTAACCACCTATAATATTTTCCTATTCTTTTATAAAAGGTAAAATGAGATAATCATGAGTAGTGTGATCAATCCTTTCACAAATTACACAAGCTTAAGGAAAATCTGTACCTCTAGCCTATAGTTGGATAGTGTTATGAATTCCCTCATTCATATGAACTAACGATGCTTGTTGTGAATATTGGAATGATTGACCATGCATACTAGTATTAGATGACATAGATAAAGATGATAATTTATTATTAACCTCTTCAATTTGTTTTTCCAAGCCTTTCATCTTAGTGTGTTCTAGCATATTAGTTTTTTATTAATAAGCCAACTTTTGCTTTGATCCACTATTTGATCTAATGCATCAAATGTTGCTTCTAGTGTCATTCTGAGAATTGTAACACCATAAGAAAAATTAGTACTTTGTCATGTAACAGGTGTTAACCCATCAAGAAAAAAATCCTAACAAATGACATTTTGAAAAACCATGATCACGGTTTCTTGCCCTAATGTCTTTAAAATGCTTCTAGGCATGTTCATAAGTTTCATTTTCTTTTTGTTGGAAGCCTAAAAGTTATTTCTTATATTGGTGGATTTTCACAAAAGATAAAAATTGATTCAAAAACTCATCCTTAAAACCTTCCCAAGCTTGGATGGAATATTGTTTTAACGACCTATACCATGATAATGCAAGATCTCTAAATGTAAGAGGAAAAAACTCATGTTAGTATGTTCTATAACATTATTACGACATGTGATTATTAGTGTTTCAAATTCTTGAATATGATGATATGGATCTTTATCATCTATGGCATAGAATTGAGGAAACACTAATAAGTTTTTAATCTCATCATCTTAACTAGCAAGCAACAAAAGGGAGGAGATAGTAGCTGTTGATTTCTCCCCATTAAATATTTTAATGAAAGTTGATTAGACATTAACTAATAAGGGACTTGATTCTAAAACTGTAAAAATTAATTAAATTAATTACCTAGGGGTACTAGATGATGAGGTAATGGGTGTAGTCATTGATGTGAAATGTGTGGTTAAGGCATAGATTGTGTTTGGGAAGTTTGTACATTGAATATTGGTTGGATATTTTGAGGAGCATGCATTAAAGAGTGGATATTAGGATAGGGTTGTTGGGGTACATGCATAAATTTATTTTGATATGGCGTTGGTAGTTAAACAGTTATGTGATGTGACATAGAAACATGTTGTGAAGTAAAAGGAATAGTAGTTTGCACTACTGGTTGATGAATTTGAACGACATTAGGAAAGGTCATATGTACAATAGGTTGTACCAATTGAGAAACTATTGAAGAAATATGTATTGTTTTAAGTGCTTGGGTTGAAATAGGAAGAGTATGAGAAATTAGCTGATTAGGAAATGTTGGCCATGTATGCTGGGAAGCTTGTATCAAAGCTTTGAACAATGTCTGATGATTTACTTATAGATGTTGTTGATGTAAAATATTAGATAGATTATTAGGAGTATTAACATAATATGTGGCATGAACTTGTGAAGAAATAGATTGAGGACAAGAAGGTGGATCAACCATTTGTGGTAGCTATGGTCCTTCAAGGAATGGAAGGGCAAAGAAATTGAAGGAGTAGTGGTAGCTAGACAACACTAATGACCAAAGAAAAGAGAACATGTAGTGCTAAGAAAGGGTTTTGTGGGAATAATATCTATCGTCGTGGGTGGTGGCTTAATAATAAGGCCACCACATTACTATTTACTTTTATTTTTTCATGTTTTTTTCATATCGATCTTCATTGAAGAATCAATATTGTTTGATATGGATTGGATCAAACTATATTGCAACAATGGCATAAATCGATATATTCAAACATCAAACTTTTAAGAGATCGAAGTTCGTCATAATCACACTATTAAAATGTGAAAATTTCTGGAAAATTTTTTATTTATCAATTCTCATTGATTAGCTCTATATGAATCAATATAATTATGTATGAACATATTGATTTTAATCATGGCCATATTGTTCAAATGCAAAACTCTTAGGAAAATCTTGTTTGTATCAATCCACATCAATCAAATGGATATGGATCCATGTTAATGGATATTAACATATTGATTTTAATCAATAAGATTAATATGTTTATTGATAACCTAAACTCAAATTCTACCCATATCTATTTAAATTGCACCAATCGATGTATTTCTATTTAATTTATCATAAGACATTGAGCATGTGATGTCTATCGATATGGTTGGACTTTGACAAGTTTAGTTTTCATGTCATGCATCTATGGACATCAATCCCACAATGTCCCTTAATAAAATAATCTTATTAATTATGTCTCATGGCTCCCTTCAATATAAATTAATATTAAGGAAATAAATTTATTTAGCTAATGTATTTATAACAATCACTTCCATTTTTATTTCTTGTAAATAAATCTTATTATTAAGGTAGGAATTCACATATAACTCAGTTAGGAAGGTCCTTCTTAGGATTAGTTGGGCTAAACTTCTCCTCACAAGGTTTGCTTAATGTTTTGGAAGGTTGACTTATAATCTTAAGATTTCTACCTTTCCTAAGTTTTAAGGATTCAAGATGCATTTATTTCAAAAAACTTAATCCCTATCTTGCTCTTAGGTTAGCTTCTATATTAGTTATATCCTACTATCCTATACAATTTTAATTTTCATATCCCCCTCCCAATTAATCTAGGGTATGTTGGTAGCTTAGGTTAATTAGTTGATTTATTATTAATGGTAACTATAGTACAGTCATGGTAGGATAATAGACCAAAATAAAAAATGTTATGGGTTATATATATTCTCCCCTATGTATGAGACACCAGTAAGCTTTAATCTTCTAATTGTTAGCATGCTTAATACCTTGCCATAGTAGGGATCTTAACCACTAACTCTTATGGAAGGGATATTGGGAAACAATTGAAGTGTCAAAGAGTTTTAATCACCTATGAACATAATAGGTGATAGCCTAAGAGAAAAGTGAAGGAATACAACTAAAAATAGGGAAGTAAAAGAGGAATGAAAAATAATTTAATTAAATTAGAAGAGTTTAATAAGCGATAGTCCTTAAGGTATAAAGTAGCACAAGCTACAGGACTAAATGAGATAAGTAAGGTAAATGGATAAAAATGATGGTAGCTATTAAAAGAACATTCTTGGGTAAGTCAACCTACCTTATATAGTGTCATATCCAAGCTCAAAGGTGGTGGAATCTGAAATTATTTTAAGGGATTGTTGCTTCACCCATATGCACTTTGCTCACAGAAGGGGGTTCTTGTGAAAGTGTGGCTTAGCTTATGGTTGAAGGTTCTTATGGAGCCATATTTTTCTTGAAATTATTATTTTTTAAAGTAAACCTATATTTGGTCGTCTTCAATGATGAGGTACTTGTGAGAGTCAAATTCATTTTGTATTTTTTAATTGAATGGATAGCTCACATGGCATTAATTAAGTTTTACATGCTTTTCCCATATTTTCTTTTTCTAGACCTAATATAACATAACCTTCCCACCTTATTGACTTATCCAAGTAGGTAATTAATAGAACCATGCATTCATAAGCATTAACCTAAATTTAGCTATTTCTCCAATGACTCATGAAAATTTAAACTTAAGAAATATTATTTGAAAATAAAACAATAAGGTTTATTATACATATTTTATTTATTTATTAGTTTAAGGCTCACCCTTAGTTCGATTTTGGATTTAAACCAACCTATCTCAAGGTAGGGGGAGTTGTCCTTCTCCCTTACATTCGAGACATGATGCTAATGAGTTCTTTATAGTTCCAACTAATAATTAAATTTCTTATTACACTCTACATTTTTCATGGTAAAAGTAGTACACTAATGTATTTTTATTATTTTTACAATATTGAATAAGGAATTTACTTGAGATTACTTCCCATAGCCTTAAACTTTTATTTGAGCACTGTCATCACATGATTCCTCTTTGGGGTAATTGAGATTGGTCAATTCTACCAACTCACCCTCTTTTAGTTCCTCAATTTGGTGTTGATGGTAATGCTTGAGTCTTTAGAAATTTACTAGAAGTATAGTAGATAAGTCCTCTATCGGTGTAATTAGGACATCTCTATTACTATGGGATTGTAATACTAGGTATGGATCTTCCCACCGAGTTTCTAGTTTTCCAAGAAATTTGTGTAGTCTCATATTATACAACAAGACTTTATCACCTTCCAAGAAATGTTTCTTAAGTATGATTTATCATGCATACACTAGATTTTTTTTTATTCTCTACTTATCAAGTATATGCATACATACTTCATCAAGTTCATGGATTTGAGTCATTCTAAAGTATTGGTTCATTTCCTCATCAAAATTTAATTATTGTGCTAATTTTAAAGATTGGCATTTTACCTCCATGGGTAATAAACATTTTTTTTCATATACCAATTGTTAAGGTGAATATCCTAAATTTGGATTATATGTAATCCTATAAGCCCAAGTGCATCTTGTAATTTTTTAGATCATCTTTCTTCTTAGCATATATGGTTTTCATTAAGATATTTATAATGATTCTATTTTCATATTCAACTTGTCCATTTATTTTGGGATGGAAGGTAGTAGCTATCTTATGTTTGATTCCACAAGACTTAAGGAATTTTTCCATTATTTTATTTACAAAATGAGTTCCTTGATCACTAATGCTCACTCGTGGGGTTCCAAATCATGTTAGAATATGTTCTCTTAGAAAAGCTAAAATTACTTTAACATCATTTGTTAGGGTAGCTTTAGGATCTACCCATTTAGTGACATAGTTGATACATACCAAGATATATTGACATCCATTGGGAGGTGGAAATGGTCCCAAAAAGTCTATGCCCCATACATCAAAAGGTTCTATTATTAAAATGGAATGAAGTTGCATCTCTTGCCTTTTTGTCATTGCCTCTAACTATTGACACTTGTTGCATTCTTGGACATATATATGAGTGTCTTTAAATATAGTGGGTTGATAAAACTCACTATGTATTATTTTTATAGTGGTTCTTCAACTATCAAAATTTCCATCTTCAAAGTCATCATGGCACATGTGTAGAATTTCTTGTTGCCCTTTTTCATCCATACATTATCTTGTCATGTTATCCTTACATATTCTATAAAGATATGGTTCATTCCAAATATACTTGGAAATGCTTCTTAGAAAATACTTTTTCTCTTTCTTACTCTAGTGAGCTAAAGCTTTTATTATGGCTAGGTAGTTTCCTATGTTTGCAAATCAAGGGTCTTTCTTTATTAAAAAGAGTTGTTCATCAAGGAATTTATCATTAAACACTCCTTTTGTTCTATTTTCCTCGGTTTCTAGTCTAGAAAGTTTATATATCACAACATTTTCTCTATCCCTCTTATCTAAAATATCAAGATCAAATTCTTGGAGTAGAAGGCACCACATCACAAGCCTAGTATTTTCTATTTTTTATTTGCTAAACATTTTATGGCTAAATGATTGGTGTAAACTCTGGTTTTATATCCTATTAGATATTGTCTAAATTTATGCAAAGTATCTATTTATTGTTCCAAGACTACCCCTATAGCTATGTCACTAACATAGACATCAAATTAAAAGGAAAATCCCAATTAACTGCATTAAGTATAGGAGCAGTGGTTACTCTCTTCTTGAGTTTAGAGAATGCTTCTTGGTAGTCATCAATCCATATAAAGAAAACATCTTTTTCTAAGAGTATGTAAAGAGGCTTGGCTATTTTTTAAAAAAATCTTTAATGAACCATCTATAATATCCAACATGTCCTAAGAAGGATTGAAGAGTTTTTAAGTTTTTTTAAGTTGGAAGTGTAGAGATTACTTTTTACTTTTTCCTCATCCATTCTAATTCCTTGGAAATTACATGTCCTAAAACTATACCATTTTTTATCATTGAATGACTTTTTTCTCAACTTAATTTTAAGTTTTTATCTATACATCTATCCAAGACACATTCTAGGTGATGTAATGTTTGTTCATAAGTATCCCCATATACAAAAATATCATCCATAAATACTTCTACATATTCTTTTAGCATATCAGAAAAGAATGATATCATAGCTCTTTGGATGGTATCAAGTGCATTGCAAAGATAAAAAGTATCCTTCTATAAGTGACGGTTCCATATGGAAATGTTAAAGTTATTTTATGCTAATCTTTTGGTGCAATAGCTACTTGATTGTAACCACTAAACCCATCCAAAAAGAAATAATATTCATGCCCTTCTAGTTGCTCTAGAACTTGGTCTATATAAGGTAGGGAAAATGATCATTTTGGTATTTTGATTAAGTTTTCGATAATCCACACAAACTCACCATTGTCCTCCTTTTTTAGGTACTACCATGATAGGGCTTACCCATTTGCTATTGGCTATTGGATAAATGATTTCTTCCTTTCAAATTTTAGAGATTTCATCTTTAACACTTTGATTTAAAGCTAGATTGATTCTTCAAGGATGAATTCTATCTAGTTTAACATTTTCTTCTAGATATATGTGATGTTGGCATATGTTGGGTGAAATTTCATGATGGAGATCTTCATAACTTCATGCAAATGCCTTAGATTTTCTTTTTAATACTTCTATTAATCTTGTTTCTCTCCTACTTGAAAGTTGAAAATTTATTATTAAGGGTTTGTTTTTATCAAGGAAAATGTACTTAAGATTGCTAGGTAATTCATGAAGTTCCAAAGAATCATTATTTGGTAGTTGAATTGTTTCTCCTACCCTTCATAATCCTAACTTCAAATTTTAATCTAAAAGAAATTTTTGCTCTTTGTAGAAGGGTCTAGAGATCCTTCCTCAAAATTATTTAATACCAATGTTTTCCTATCTTGTGCCATTGCTCAGATGGATACTGTATAGAGCATCTTAACTTGCTTAATATCTTGGTTCAACTGAACTTCTTTGGCTTTATTGAATATATTAACCATAAAGATAAGTTTTTCAAAAGATAATTGAACTTGGCCTAATCTACAATTAATTATTACATCAGCTGTTGCTAACTAGGTTCTACCTAAAATGATGGAAAAATAACATGAATCTCTTACTTTTAAAACAATAAAATCAGCACACTAGTTTCCTTTTTCAACCTCTACAATGAAATCTTCTACCACTCCTATTAATTTAACACTTGAGCCTTTCATTAAAACTATTGACATGTTTACTTTCCATATATCTTCCAAGTCAAGTAGCTTAGCCATTTCAAGAGATATAATATCAATACTAGCTTCTAGATCCAATAAGGCATTTTTAATGATTTTTCATTCATTCTTATTAGGATTGTTAGAACCCCCAGATCTTGGTACTTTGGTATTTCTTGAATTTTTATGAGTTGGGACAAATTGTTGGTCAAATAAACTTGTTTGGGAATTTTTTCTTTCCTCCCTTTTATGCATAATTCTCTCAAGTATTTAGCATAAATAGGTGTATCCCTAATGGCTTTCTCTAATGGAATGTGTAAATATAATTCATTAAACATTTTTTCTATATGTGCCTTAGTTGCAAAATCCTCTTGCAACCATTTAGGAAAATGAGGTGAAATTATTTTCCTATTCAAAGAGGAAGAGGTTGAGGGCTATTCCCCTTTCTCTATTAGTCCTTTACTTCCCTTCTCATCCGTTATATATGGTTGATCCTCCTCTTGTGTCTTATTTTCTTAGAAACCAACCCTTTTTTTTTAGTTTTAGGCTTAATAAATTTTCAACTCCTAGTAATGATAGAATGCAATTATTCCTTACCATTTTTTTCTGATGTGGAATTTGGCTTTATTTGGAAAGGTAACTCATTTTTCACCATCTTCTTTTCTCACTCATGAATTGCTTACTTTTCTCGATGAAGTAAGACTTTGAGTGAGTCTCTCAAAATGTTTACTAATTTGGCTTTTAAAAGGCCTCAAATTATTTTGAGAATACTATGGTTATTGAGAGGGTGATCTTTTTTTGAATGAGATCATTGGTTAACTCCTATATTATTGAAATCCCTTATAGATTCTTGCACCTTCTCATGATAATAAGCTAAGTCTAGACACGTGGTGCAATCATGTATTTGGCTACCATATAAGCTGCATACTTCACCTTGCATTATTTGGACTTTTTTCTTTATTAAGCGAGTTAATTCATCAACTTTTTTATTTAATTATTCAATTTGTTAAGTCATTCCTTACATGATGTTAGAACTTGGTTATCTTTTACTCTGATCAACCAATGAGTCAATTATTCTCTAGGCATTCTCTAACATGACATTTAATATGTTCCCACCAAATGCAAAGTTAACGTTTTGTCTACAGTATGGTAGTAGGCCTTCTACAAAGATTTGGATAAGTTGGTGGACTGGGAATCCATGGTTGGAGTTCTTTAAACATAGACCTTTGAACCTATCAAAGGTACTCTCATAATCCTCATCTTCTTAGTGTGTAAAACTCATCAATTCTTTCCCTAACAAATATAGCCTATCGTTGGAAAGGAATCATTGGAGAAAGGTAGCTTGGAACTCATCCCATGAGCTGATTTGTATTCTAAGGAACTAAGCCAAAAATTAACTTTGTATTTCAAGGATTATTTAAAGGAAATCCTTTTGGTCCTATTTCCACTTTGAGGGGCTAACATTACAAGTGTGGTTTCAAGTTCTCTTATATGAGTGATTGGATCTTCATCATTGGTTCGCTTAAAGATAGGTAATAGGTGAATAGTTTTTACTTAAACATATCTACCTTGGGGAAAAAATAAGGGTCCTTGAGGTATTAGTGATGTCCTATGATTTAATAAGTTTCCTAGAGTTTGTCCTTGATAAGCTTATCCCAATGGAATATTAGAACCTATGCTTCAAAAAGAGAGAGGAATTGAGCCATATGAAATTGAAGTGTATGATGTGAAGGAGACCCAATTGTAAAAGTAGTAGCCAAGGTTGGATTTGTAATGGGTCTTGATATTGATATATAAGTAGATATTAAAGTAATTGGAGTTTAAATATTTAATGTGCTTACCAATTGGGTAGTCCCTCCTATGGTAGACATATTGCTTAATATCTAGCTAAGGTTCAGATTTTGAAAACTTGCAACCATGGCTAGATTTGTGGTTTTCAATTCTCTATTTCATGTATCAAAGAGAGGGTTAAAAAATGTAGAAAATGAAAATCATATTTCTAATTCTTCTTGGTGGAAAATATCAATTTTATTTCCTTGTTACTTGTTAAAATTATTTATTTCCAAAGGAAGGTCAATGGAATAGGAATTTGTTTTATAGAACTAGGCTATCCTTGTTCCTTTTGGGGTTATCTTAAATTAATTCGGGTACATTTGTAATAGCTAGAAGTGTTTCTAGAAGGTTGAATTTGTGTTGCATTTTTATGTTGCTTATTTGATTTTGTTTAACAAGAACACTCATCCTTAGCACATTCATGGGTAATTAATCCTAAAAATTTGCAAATTGACTTAATTGCTCTTGTAATCACTGCCTTAATTACAACTTTTTTATAACTTTCCTTAGTTTTGAAAAGTAAGGAAACTAATTCTTGTGACAGTACTTTTTCCTTGTTTTTAGTATTGTAGTTTTCTTCTTACAAGCAAAACAATTAAAAGACACCATCTCTAATATTACTAAATATAAGAAATTGAAATAAAATGGAAAGTATGTGTACCCTTTTGTAGAAGATTTAGCTTAAACTCTAAAAAGAAATTTGTGAAACATACTGAAACCTTGATGATGATTAACTTTGTTAACCTTCCCAGCAATGGTGCCAAATTTACTAGCTAGCCAAAATTTGATGCTAGATTATCTTTGTTGCAGTAATGTCACCTCATTTATGACTAACCCACAAGTCATATTCATGGAGGAATGGTCCAAAGTTAAAGAAATCATGAAGACAAAATAATTACAATCAAATCCAATTGATTCCCACACTTAAGACTATCACTCATAAGTAAAATTACAAATCATCATCCTAACTTCCAATCTTAATTTCAAGAGTGAAAATCAATGATTAAATAGAATTGAAATCATACAGTACAAACATAAATTGTGAAGGTCACAATGATGATGTCACCAAATCTTTGACTCTACCTTGCTACTTCCATAGTGTACCAACCTTAATAGTCTGCCAATGGACTCTAATGGTCTATAGTTGCTACAAGCCTCAATGGATCTTTACTTGAGAATTATTTAAGAGAAATTAAGAATTTGATTTCAATTCAATGTGGGTTTTTTTGGGTATTGATCCTCTTATTGGGTGTCAAGCTCTTCCATTTATACTTAAAGAGCTTACATCACATTTAGGAAAATATCATAATTTAGACATATCGATATTCATCTAGGAAATTGATGAGGATTGATATTGAAGAACCACTAAAATAATGCATGTTGAAGCCTTGTTGGCTTTGTAACCTTCACCCCATGAAATCCAAGGCTGGAATTTCATTGTAAAATGTGAAGATTGTAATCCATGACATGTAATTTCACATACTTTAACTCGTGGGGCTAAAAAATGTTCCATAATGTGTTGTATCCTTACTTCCCAAGTTTAAAATGTCTTACCAAGTCTATATTTGGGCTTGGGGAGGTCAAAAATACCTTTTGGACTACCAAAATTGGAATTTTCATTGGTTTTTTTGGGGGGTGGGGGTGGAAGGGGCATGGTGGGGGCTGGTGGGGTATGACCTTTACTACGCTAGAAGAACCTATGCCTAGCATTGGAGGGTTTGACTTTCATTCCCCCAACTATGACTAGTGTAGTCATCATAAGGCTAGCATTGCCACATCAAGGCTAGCATTGGAGTAATTATGGTTTCCATCTTTAATGAATCTCAGTGTTGCCCCTACAACTCTAGCACTACTATTGGAAGGCTAGCATGGATGGAAGAAGCCAGCATAGATGAAAAGTTTGTTTATCATTTTTGGTAACCAACATGGTTTTGGTACCTTGGGGGTATCAAAACTTATCACAAATAGTAGCTATGCTAGAATCAAACACCTACCACACTTGCACATGACATCAATTTATCAAAAATCATGGCAGAAGTTCACAGCCAAAATTTAATAACCATATAACCTATATAAACCAACTCCAAATACCATGAGAAGGTTTCATCTCTTTTTAATTCTAGAGATTTTTAAGCTTGGAGAAAAAAGCTTTTAGAGCAATTCTTAAGCATGGAACTTCTAGCCATTTTTCAACTCTTGTAGCTTTGAGGTTTGTATGAAGTTTTTGGAGCAACGTTGGGCTACTTGCACATTAATACTCCCAACGTGGTACCCCTTTTGTTATAAAAGTTCTTCACATACCTTACCCCTCCTTCCCCCTCTCATGATCAATGCAACATATCAATGGAAGAAACCTATGAGGTGTTTTAGTTTTGGGAGTTAGGGAGTACTTGGATCATGATGCTAATTATGGTATGCAAGATTACCTATTTTAAGAGGCTCCAAACTTCATCAAGGCAAACCCCTTATGCCCCTGGCACTACTTGTACATGTTTTGAACTTTGTTTATTTACAACATTTTCATTGTAATAAATTTTATAGTTTGGTTACTATGTAAAGTTATTATAGTTTTATTCTATGCATTTATTTTCTAGATTAGATATGCAACATTTTACATTTTGTTTACCCTCATTTACATTCTTCAAGTTCCTAGGTGATCAACCATACCATCTATATTGTCTTGGATCCTCTTTCTCAGTGACCCTTGGGATCCAAGGTTAAATTATTCCACTCCTATAATTTTTGGTTTTCTAGTGATCAAATTTTTCAAGTGCAACAATTTTCTAGTGCTAGAAGGAGGGAATCTGTCCAAGTTTTTCATCTAATCCCATTTTTCCATTCAAATAACTTTTTTTGTAAGTTGAAAACATTAAATTTACATTGAATATCTTTAAAATTTGATAAAATTTTTTTCTAGAAGAGAAACCAACACTTCCTCCCATCTCCTTACCACTAAAACTTAGTGTTGAGGTTGGAGGTGGTTTAGGTTTTTGTAAAATTTTCACAAAAATTGTAGTACTTTGTAAAATAAATATGGTTATAATTCAAAACTACCTTTCTATGTTCCAGAGGCTAGCGTTTCTCTACCATAACCACCCAAAACCCCTTACTGTGAAATTTTCTAACAAGGCCAATGTTGGCACTTCTCCAAACACAAATGTCATTTAATCTTTATTTCCAAGAGACCTACAAATGAAACCAATGCTAAAATCCATCTTCCTATCATGAAAACCCTATGTTGAGGTTGCAAGTGATTTGGATTTTTGTGAAAATTTTTACAATAGTTTTTGGACAAGTCGAGGCCAACATGGGTGCCAATCAACACTACCTTAGTGTGTTTCAAAGACTAGCGTTGTTTTGCCACAACCACTCAAACCTCCCTATTGTGAAATTTTCCAATAAGGCTAGCATTGCTCCATTTTTACCCATCACCATAGCCTTTGAAAAGACCAAGAATTTTCATTTACATTTTTAGAAACATACATTATTCCTACCAAGAGAGGGAACCCCAACACAAGGCAACTAGGTGAGGTGCTTGTTAACATCTTACCCCCTTTTCCCCTCTAGTGTAATCATTGTTGGAAAAGCCAACATGGTTGGTAATTTCACCACAAAACCATTATATCTTCTCAATTGCAAGGTGTACCCCTTGTCATCATAAAGTGCACTACATTTTACAGTTGCATTTCACAACATTTTACAGCTATACACCTTTTACGTCTTGAACAATTTCATTAATTATACATTTTATTAAACCAAGTTTAAATCAGTAACCATGCCTTTTAGCTAGTCATCTGTCTTTTCCCTCAACCTAACTGATACAACATCTAACTAAGATGCTGTTGAGCTTCTATGACCTGAAAGACCCTATCATGGCTAAGCGTAGGCAATCACTCAAACTAAGTGGACAAAGCATAGATTTTGTGGTCATAAATGAAGACCACTAGAACTTCATTTGTGCCAAAAGCTAAGTTGGCCTCCTCATTCCATGATTTGAGGTAGATGCTAAATGTGAATTTGAGCTAATCCATCACAATGGAAAGGAGTACATACCCTCCCCCTACGACAAAATACAACTCAATGACACTTACATGTGTATAATTTCTTAACTAGTTGAGATGGATGAATAGAGTGAGAAGCTCAATTTAGAAAATTAACATGAGAAGCATGATGAGTTTGAGGTTGAGCCTAAACTAGAAAACTTTATAGAAAGCCTCTTTCAATAGTTAGCTTCCCAAACTAGTGCACCTACTTCAGCCTTTCCTACCACTTTTGGAGGATAGATGCCTCAACCTTTATCTCCCATGTACCTAACCATGTTTGTGCCAACACCTATTATAGCATTCCACCAAGCACATTCTATGTCCCAAATGATAGCCATGTGCTCCTCTATGTCTTTTTCCATGTAGCCCTTGTCTGCTTGGTCATCATCAATGGTCTTTACCACTGTTCATCCCTTCTCTGTACCAGTGGACCCCATAGTGGAATCCTAAGTGATCCAAGGATCACACATACCATTCATCCTCTTTGTGCCACACCTATCCACACAAACATCATTTTTTTTGTTTATTCCTTCCATAATGATGATGATCCAACCTCTTCCTTCTGTATCATAATCCATTGTGAGGCCAAAGACCTCTCAACTCATGTCCCAACTATTTGTACAGATACCATAATCTAGTGGGATGTTCCAAGGCCTAGATCAAGCATTCCAAATGATTTAGGACCTTATAGAAGAGTTACAAAAGCTTAAGGCCTCCACAACCTATACATTGAAAATCATGAACTTCTATTAGGATGATCCAATCAATTCTGCTATCCCACAAATAACTCTTTTCCACAACATTTCCATACCTCAATTCACCAAGTACAATGATGAAGGTAATCTTAATATCCATCTTATTATCTTCTGTTCCAGGTGCTTTTTGCTACAAGCTTAGCTGCACACTATAATGCAAATCTTCCCTATGTTTGTTACTAGGAAAGTTTTGGATTAGTACTGTGCATTACTAAGGGAATCTATATCCTCAATTGAAGACTTAATATCACCATTTGGTAACCATTTCAAGTATAAATTGAAACCTAACATGACTCTTAACCAACTAATGAAGGTCAAGCAAGGATCCCTTGAACCCATGCAAAAGTTCATCAAACAATGGAATGCTCTTCTCAATGAGATCTCAAAACCTATAGTCAAGACTCATCTTCTCACTATATTCAAAGAGGTAGTTAATGACTTTATTAAGTCTAAACCTATCTAGACCGATGGTCACTCAACTAGGCTTTTTCACAAACCAAGAATATAGAGGATGCCACCAAGGCCAATCATGACACTGCCTACATGGCATATAAGAACCAACACACTTAGAAGGATAAAGAAAAGGGGAGGCAAAATAATGTATCCATGGCCACTGTGGCCAATGATACTAAAACTAGGTAGGGGCTCAAAATGGAACAACCTAAGTCCCCTACCAACAATAATAAACCAACAACTTCTAGGGCCTCTACATCAAGTAACACAAGGTCAAATTTCAAGAGGAAGGATTGATTGAAGTACATCAAGTTACCTTTGAAACTATTTGAACTCCTTGATTAGTTGCTAAAGAGTGAAAGAATACAATATAAGCAAATGAATAAGAATGCTTGTAAGAGGCATGATCAATTATGTAAAATCGCTAAGAATCCCATTGTTACAATCAAGGATGATCCACCAGTACCTAAGTACTTCAAGCTTGATTGTTTTTGCTACTATCATCAACTACCAAGTCATGATACTAACTTCTGCTTAGTCCTTAAGGATTACTTGTAGAAGATGATAGATAATGGTGAGCTAGTCCTTGATGCCTCTAACCTAGTCGAGTTGTAGAATCAATCCATGTAGGTCTATAAGGACTCATTGAATGCTAACAATAGTTTGTATACCATAGCAGCATTCAATGTAAGCAACAACTCTAGACCTACACTGGAGGTATTCATGATTTGGGTACCTCCTAGCAATGATGAGGGTCCTTCAACTTCATCAAGTTCAAGGTCCCCTTTTGTTGTAAGGATACCATCACCTACACATCTCAAGAAATATTTTGTGGTTAGAGTACCCCCTCCTGCTACAACCTAACCCACCATTACAACTGAACAGTGTCCTTCCATAGTAGTCAATGTAATGACTTCTTCTCAACTAAACAACAATAATAAGAAATCCCAAAGCAAACAATGTAAGAAGCCCATGCCAAAGCCTACGAAAAAGAATAATGGGTAGACCAAGGCATGGAAGGAGGTGGATCCACCAAAGCCCACTTACATCTTATCTATTCCAATGAGCTCTAACACTTAGGCCACTTTAACTAGTCAACCATGAGAGAATTCCAAGCCATAAGGGAAGGGGAAAGAGGCCAAAACATAATCATTAAAGCATGAAGTTTGCATCCTGGGGCACATATAGGAAGTCAAGAACAAAAAAAATGAGAAGCTAGCAACTAATAACAAGGACTTCTTCAATGCTATGGAAGAGGTCAAGTAATCACTAAAACAAAAGCACACCTCCCTTAGCTTGTATGACCTTGTAATTACTTCCATTGCACACTGCAAAGTGTTAGTGAAGATGTTGATCTCTATTCCTATTAGTGAGGACATCCCCACTAGTGAAGAGTCCATCCACATAGTTATGGTTCCATCTTCACCAAAGGAAGAAATTAAGTTAATAGTACTAATGTTTCGTAATAGCAAAGTCAAGAACAATCCCCAAGATGGTGAGATAACCAAGGCTTCTCTCTTCATAACCATAAGGGTAAGACAATACAAGGTACATAGGGTGCACATGGATGATGGAGTGGCCATCAACATAATACCTTATACTATTGTTGAACATTTGGGTTTAATGGAATACATGCAACACACATCGACTTCCATTCTTAAATCCCCTAATGGATCTTGGGTTGTGGTTAAAGGATCACTCTCTTTAAACTTTGTAGTAGGGAAACAATTCCCCACAATAGCTAATTTCTTAGTGGCGGAAGAGACACCATGATTTAACCTCATCCTAGGGAGGCCTTGGCTAGCTCTGTTACAAGTTGTTTCCTCATCCATCCACTAAGAAATTCACTTACCTTATGAGGGAGGTGAAATAATTATTCATGCTGATAGTGTAGTTCCCTTGGCAATCAACAACATTGACATAGAATAAGGATTTGACATGGATTTTCAAGAAGAAGCTCCTTCTATCGATGATGAATTCCCAAGGTGCAATAGAGTGGAAGAGGCCCAAACACACAACAATGGAACCATGGATGCATCATGGGAGAAGTTCCCCTCCAATGTGATTAGTGAAGAAAATGAGAAATACAAAATTGTGCAATGCATTCCATACACCATGCCTAATCTCTCAAAGATTAGTAAATACTTGCATGATTGACATTTTTCTCTTATTCACTTGCCCTTGCACCCATAGCCATGTAGCCTTCTTTTTCTTTAGTCTTTTTTCAACCTAGTTTTAAAATTATTTACACATACCACTTTATGTTACTTTGCTTTACCATGTTTTTACCTTACTTTACACACAACATAGAGTTTATTCTCATTTACAATTTACCCTTTATGACTTGTCTATTTTAGAACATAAAATATGAAAAATACCATAAAAACTTTCAAACCTAAAAAATTCATAAAAACTTTAAAACACAAAACTGATAAAAATTTCCTTTTCAACAAATTAGGGCTCACCATGGCCTAAAATTGGCAAATTGTGATTGCCTGCCATGGCATAAAACTAGCAAATTGTGATAGACCTCCATGGCATAAAACTGGCAAATCCTGATGGCCCACCATCTCCTAAAATTGGAAAAATCTTTATCACCATATTCAACTTAGTTCACATCCTATTAGCCATTAAAGCCAAATTTACCATTTTATAACTAATTACAATTGCATAAGTTAACCAACATAGCCTCATAACATGAACAAAAATGAAAAT